>KE525420.1:1225489-1319168 GCA_000441895.2 Anopheles sinensis
AGGATTTTATGATCCATACCAACACGCGCAAGATCAATATCGGGAGTTCTGCTGCCACGTGTTGTTCTCTAGGTTACTTCTGTTTCTACTGCCTTTGGGGAATTTCGGTAAACAAGTCGCTTCTGGTTCGCCTGTGGATGTTGAACGTAGCACAAACGGCTCGAGAAAACAGCACTGGAAGCGACGGGGATTTTTCCGGCTTCACTCACCTCGGCTGAGCTCGACAAACAACAAACGACGGATGTAAATACATCAGCGAAATTTGGCAACCCCGTCCAAAGCCCTCTCCATCGAACGTATGGGGATGCGATTATCGTACGCGCGTATCGCTTTATAGCGGCCCTGAGGCGGCAGAGTAAACACCACAGTGCCTTTCCCGGCACGGCCGAGCGTTTTGGCGGGTTTCCCGTGTAGCACGAGAAGCCAATGTTCTTCCATATAGGCGTTGTGGTTTCATCCTACAAGTTGAGATCCCGAAAGATCTAACCTCACCGGAAAAGTATGTCGGTAGGTAAAGTTATTTGCCCTATCCTGTCGTTGGCGTTCGGATATAAATGAATTAGCATGTGTTGAAATGTATGCGAAAACATACAAACCCAATTCCTTCAGTTGGGAGTCTGCCTGAGCTCCGCTGGCAGAAAAATGGCGTGGTTAACACAACCCCAACCCCTTTGGCAAGTGCGCCCCAACATGCCATGTCTCTATAGCCAGAAAATATAGAACAAAGAAAGGAAAGCTCTCCACCTCTCATGGTAGCATATTGACAGACGCAATAGATCCAAAACGGGAAGCAGCCCTAGGAGTGGCAAGGAGGATTGATGACGCTTTGGAAACTCGACAACGGGAGCGTAGTAGAACAGGAGCTTCTGGTTCGACCCAATAAACTCCAGTTCGATGGAGTTTAATTTAACCAACCCTTTCCCCCGCCAGCCCGACCGCGAAGATCCTTCATCAGGGGATAAACTTTATCGGGAAAGTTTTCTACCATCAATGAGCTCGTTCACCCGCAGGCGGAGGGTTTGCTTGGTGGCGACTGCCAGTTCGACCTGCCACTGGCAGCGTGTAGATAAATGTTATTCAAATATCTCCATCTAATTTGTGTTAATTTAATTCAATTTGCGTCCTCCCTCTGTTTGAACGGATGTATTTTTTATTTTTAGATGAACTTGTTGTGAACTCTGCCGAAAGTGGATGGTGATCCTTTCAAAGCACCCACAAACCGAGGGGGCTGCCATGTTTGTGGTGGTGTTGAATTCTTTCCTTTGGGAAGGGATTGGTCAATAAAAAGTGATGGAAAGAACAAGAGCGGAAGGAAGTACTGAGAAAACGCACAACAATCTTTTATAACAGATTTGCTTAGAGTTGCAGCAAAACGTATAGCAGCTTCTTTAAATCTGTACATTTATGAATTAAAAAACAAAACTTTTGAGCTTCTTTAATATTATACCCTTCCTAGTTTTGTGTAATTAAATTGATTTACTGCTCAAATACTTTTTCAAGTATTAATATAATTAGAAAAGAGAAAATAATTCTTTCGTTTGAACTAAATCACTCAATTTTTCCTCGAAAAACCATATAAATCCAATAAAATAACTAAAAGGTCCCAAGAAAAGTAAAACCATGAGAGAAACTCAAATTGTGCTTGCATGTTCAAGAACAACGATTCCAATATTCTTCTTAATATTTATGCTACCATCACTGTTAAGTTTCATTGGAGTCATTTTCATTTTTTTTTATTTGAAGTTTGCACTATTCTGCATGTCCAATATGCTTTTCGTTGACTTTGTTCTTACTGTCAATACGGTGAATATAAAAACTTTGCCCCGACCTCCGTTAAGCAGTCAGACCACTTATTCCTTGTCAGTCGTCAACCAATCTGATCTACAAACATATCAGCCAAGTGAAGGGCTAGGAAAGAAATAATCTTTATTTACGAATTCTCAAACATCTTCTCCTTAATAAAAATAAGTAATCCAAAGTTTGAAAGTATAATGACCAAAACGTTGACGAAGACTGTTTCATCCTTATACCAGCAGACATCTGCATCAGACTTCGACGCAAACCCAACACCTGCAATCCGAAGACGTTATATCAAAGGGTATAAAATGGAGTTTTCGCTTTTTGCATGGATAATTACTTTTTTGGTGATATATTTTCCAAGCCACGATGGTTCAGCTAAGGATTCATTCGACCGGTGGCTTACGTTTTCGGTGCATGAAAATAATTGCAAACGACGATGATGATGACGACACTGATCGTGCTGATAGTGGCTTTTGCACAGAAGCCACTGAAAAACTGGTAAGTCAAAGTATCTTCCGAGTTAATAGCTTATTGAAAAGTTTCTTCTTTGATAGAGCTCGCTTCGGCCCACTCGACTAGCCGGCGTTTTTTAGCCCGACAGGTATATTCATTCATTCTACCACTTTGTAGTGGATGTCGAGTGGCAACAGGCTGGTTATACAAGGATCTCACATTCCTTTCACCGTGACCCTTTGAACCCTCCCCTGAAACGATGTGCAGTCAAACAGGTTGACTCTCACAGCCGAAGAGTGGCCGAGCACTTTTCACAGGGAAATATATCTCCCATGGATAGTGGGATAAGGTATAATACTCAAGCGGTCAATTTTGTTTATCTATTTCACCACAGTTTTGATTAATTTTGCAAAAATCAAAACTAAATCAAAAGCATGAAATTTTCAAACAGTTTGGTTCTAGAAATATGTGCAGTCAAGTGCCATGATGCAACAATTTAATACGAAATATGAAAAAGCAATGACTCTTACAGCATTTATCGGAATTTCTTTACTTTTCTATACGCCATACCTTCGGATAATACAACACTTCATACCGGGCGCGGTAGTAATACCTATGATATTTTTTAAACAACTTTGATTCAGCACAATCATAATATGGAGCAATGATTTGAATTAACGATGAGGTATTTTATTAGTTGTCTATTTAATCATCATTTTCCGAAATGTCCACCTCTCATACCATCGTGCTTGATTCTACACTCTCGCGAAACCTTGGCTTGAGAAAAGTTTATCTGACCTCCAAAAAGATTTCTTTCTCCTCTCGGTGTACACTCTCTTGAATGGAAGGTTATCCAGGCAGGGTTCAAACACATTGGCCCAGGCTGACTGCTTGTAGCAAGAACTGAGAATGGGCTGAACCCAAACATTTTCGGCTACTGAAAGGCCGAACCACGAACCAAAAAAGGGAAATACGTAAAGCAACGCCCGGCAAGTGTCTCATAAAACGATGCATAGTTTTACTCCGGCAGGATAATTATGAAATGATACACTTCATCATCATTCCGGAGCTCGCAGAATTCCCGAAACGCTTGGTGTTTTGAACGTTGGGCCATAAAAAACCCCCACATTAACAGCGACAGTCAGTGTAAGGGCACGGTGCAAGTCGGTCCCGGAGGGCTTTGTGTTTTTGCCACCGGAAGGTATAAATCCTCGGTCCTTGATGTTTTCCATGCGCAACGTTACATAAATGTGGCTTATCCGTTGTTTTTCCAACGTTTCTAAGGATCGGCGAAAGACAGCACAACAACATCCTGGCGGCGCTAGTGGCATACGGTTTGCTAATTCCTGTTCTTTGTCCTGTTTCCGTGTTGCGGGAAAGCGGTGGGTTTTCCGTACCTTTGTTCACGTTACTGTAGCCATTTTTCGTTTTTGCCTTTTCCAAGATGCGCAACGGGTGGACTGTTAATCCAGCATTTTATGTTTTCCCGTTCTGCAGGTACCAGCGGAACTCCATCGTATTCCTTTGGTGGTTTATTATGAACAACACCATTTGTGTCCTGCAGTACCTCTTCCACAGCTTCCTGGTGGAGTGTTGAAATTGAAAAAAAAAAAACCATCACCAACTAAGAGAGGGAAGCTAAAAGGATGACTGCAGACGGAAGAATTTTGCACTTAATACAGACAAACGGTATTTCGCACATTTGTAGCTATGCGTCCATCCATTTTCCGTTTCCCTTTCGCGTCGGTCGAAGGTTGAAGTTCCTACCCTATTGCAGGCAGTCTCTCAGTCCCATGTCTGCTAGGCCACTAGAAAGGCAACAAAAAATATCCAACAAACGATTTAACCTCGTACAGCTGGGGCCATCTTCATGAGGTTCGCGTTTAAAAGGCATCATTTATGAACACAGAATGTGCTCACTTTGTGTACTAAAAGTAATTTCAGTTTTCCGGTCCGGTGGGAGCGCACACACACATACATACTTGTGGACGGAGCGCATCTCTATGCTATCCTGTGTGGACAGAGAACACCAGAAAGTATGCAGCAAAGACTGTAGGTAGGACATCTGTTCAATCCCACAGTCAAGGTTTCCACACTACTGGGAGAACCGGTTTACAAGAGGCACTTGTGTTCACGTGTGGAAATTAAATTGTTGCATACGCCCATCGAACCGAATTTTCTTGTACTCCTACGTCCAACGTTTTTCCCACACAGACGCACACTGATTCGCTGCCTTTTGCTTTGCTTCTGGTCATGGGCGCACAAGTGCGGGTGGAATAATTTATCAGCAATTAAATACAATGTCAGACGCAGTGTACTCGAGTGCAATGCTCGAACGCAGTGGCCGCACTTCGGTCGAAAGGATCTCTTGATGCTTGTGGAGGATTACAGCTCAAGCCGGTGGATCATCTTTGCCGTCGCGACACGTTAAAGTTCATCCTCCGGATGTGTGTGCTTGCTTGCTTGCATGCGTTTCAATCGTTCCCGTGTTGGTCGAGATGATGGGTTGCAGCTTCGTCATGCATGGTACACGGCAATGGAAAACACCGGCCAAATGAAGAACGTTGGTTTGGAAAGCTGTCAGGTGTGATCCTTCTTTCGTCCGCTTAGGAGCAACATTCATTCAATCTGACTTTTCATGCCTCCGAGAATGCCTATCCGCCCGAGGCGCTTTTCTCGTTCGTTGGAGGCTTTTCCCATCGGGCCAACAGCCAGCCTGAAAAACCATGCATGTGTGTGTGTGTATGGATGTGTGGGTATGGGCAGGCCACCTCTTGGGCCCAAATCGCTGCTTGCCTTTCCGACACACATAAACCACGAGCCACGGGCGGGTCAAGTGTACGCGGAACGGTTCATACTAACGCCGTGAAGGATGGAGAGTGCTTTTAAGTGAGCGCATATGGAGTGACTTGATCCTTTTGCCACGTTCTTTTCCCCCCTGCATTTCGGTCGACGAATGCAAACGGACAGAATGAGTGCACGACTATGCTTGGCTTTATGGCAGAAGGGCTTTGAGTCCTTGTCGAAAATGGTTGCCTTTTGCGAGACTGGCGCAAAAAAAATAAAACCCAAAAGGAAATCCGACTAGAGCTTGTTAGGATCGGTGGCACTAAAGGATAAAGTGCACACTTTGTCATAACAAAACTCTTAATTGGGCTCATCGAGAAGCCTAGAACAATAAGAAGCAAGCAAGCACGCATTAACTCTGTGTGGGAAAGTGTGGGTTTTGCGTTAAGTGTGGTAAGAAGACGTGCGAACGACGCAGTAGAACAAAATTTGAAATATCTTAAATTTCGTTCAAAATTTGTTAGACCTTAAGTAAAGTTAAATATGATAGTGTTCAATTTACCTGCAAATATAACCAATTAAACATGGATATTTCATATGAACAATCAAAATAGTCTGAATTTTGGAATGAATTTAGCGCGTTTCAATGATATAAGACTGGTCAAATTTTTGTTTCGTTATATAATAAATTGTCAATTCTAGAATTTTTAAAACATCAGATAATCACTAAAAAAATATAATATCATAAATGCAATTACTCTATTCGTAAAATTAATGAACATATACATCAATGCGTCAGAACATGTGTCATAGCGTTGAAATTCATGGAAAATCGCTTTTTATTAAATTAAAATGCTTTTTTTCCATTTCCATGACTCAATGTCTAACTACAAACAAAACCTGTATTCTGAACGAGTTCTCACGTGTTTCTCGAAGCGTCAAATTATAATTCTAAACCATATTATGACTGATATTTACTTATATCGCTATGCTTGGTGGGACCAAACATATATAACTGTTCAAACTCATATAAATGGACAATCGTGTGAAATGTTTTTAAAGCTAAAAAAAAGTGAAAACCTTCAAAGCACTCTCCCTATAGAGTGCAATTCAATTGGAATGGAACTTTCCCAAAACAACGCTTTCGTTCCGACTAATTCAATAACACCCATAATAGTTTTCAAATGGTTTCACTGTTTCGAGCATTGCAGTCGAGTAATTCCATTTCAAACCGTATGGAAGCGAGGACAGGAACAGGACGACACAGACAACCTTTCAGTTTTATGTTGCAAAGTTGTTGTTTTTTTACGTTTATGCTTCCGAAACACTTCCGTTGCAGTTGTAGTTCCACAATAATTACACAGACGAACCCGCGGGAGGGAAAGTTTCCCGAGGGATCTAGGAGACCGGGTCGGTTTCGTTTCTATTTCTACCGAGCAAACATTCCCTACAAACACTAACGTTTGCGTAGTTTATGTGCACACTGCGGTCCCTGTCTTTCGCTCATAGGGACCGATCGGACCGGGAGGAAACAGTCTCTGTCGGTGTCGTGTATTAATAATTCCTGCGCCACACCCTGCGCCTCCGGTGCCGTGCATCAAAATCTATCCCCAATTTTCCCAAAGGGCCGCAAGACCTGCAGACAGTGACCGAAGAACACAGTTGCACTCCTTCGGTCCCATCGCTCATTCCTGTTACGTTCTCTCGAGCCGGAACATCTGGAGGAGAAAGTTTGTAGAACATAGCGTTTCCTCACCCCCAGGGTTTGGTGCGGAAAATGTCTAACTAATGTAAGCGGAAGGATGATCGAAATGTCGGCCCGAAGGAGAGTTGGCCGGGGCTTGCCAAACTGGAAAAGATAATGCAGAGCAAACGATGCCGCGTCTGGGAAAAAGTGGTGTTGACATAGAAAAAGGGTGGGATTGGCAAAGAGCACAACACAACGAACAAGTGATGTTATTTCGCTAATACGGTATGCAACTGTCTCCATTATCTCCCTCAATTGCTGCATATGAAAAAACGACACAAAACCAAACACAAGCTAACCGGTATGTTCCAGTGTCCTTGTCCGTGTCCTGTTGGTATGAAAATCGTCGGGAAAACATTTGCTCGCTTCCGGTAAGCAGTATTGTCTGTTAAACGCTTGAGGAAAACAGGCGAAAAAAAACCAACGCTAATTCCTAGGATAAACTTTTCCCTACATCAACGCTGTGTGATAACGGTACATACAGACACATGCTCATACGTTATCGTTATACGGCAAACTGCATGTATCCCTGACAAAGAGAGATGCATTCAATTTCACCTCTTCTTTTCACCTTCGTTCCATTTCTTATTCGTTTTCGTTAAGTCTTGCAAACCGCCCATTTTACTGCATAATTGGCCATTAGAGATTAAGCTAAACTATTTTTCTTCCCCACATCCAGCCGATTGTCTCTTTTTAGAAACCTCGTGACTTTTATGGCGGTCGATAGTTGTCCCGGAATGTCCCTGGAATGCATTCCAGTTTACCCAGCCCAAGGGTCTCCGGAAGATCGGAAAGGCTATCGGGTGGCGATTTGGTATCAACACGCCCGGATGAGGGCGAAGAAAATCTCCACAAGCGGAGCTCACGGAAAGCTGGACCATTCTTCGGATTTTCTTAGCCATTCGTTGCATCGTAGCGGTTGACTTTCCCTCTTGCCCGTGCGCATCTCCCCGCAGCGACATTCCCCGCCGTCGGGAAAATTCGGGAGGTGATGATAAATTATCGCACAGAAAAGAAACTAACGCTCTCAACGCTACTAAGCCGCTGTCGGAGTAGGATCATCATCTATCACATTACGCTCCGGCCAGTTTTGGCTTTCCTTTCACCGGCGTGGGTCGCGCTAGCACACTCCCTAGATTTGGCTTTATCCGCTGCCTTCGTTCCCCCGGTTTTCTTCACCGTAGGAAGTGATTGGTTGATTTGCTGCCCCTAAGTGGAGAGAATAGACGAGACGGGAATTAACATAGCCATTGTCAGCGGGCTGTCAGCGAACCGTACCGTAGGCAATAATTTAAGGTGCCCGGTTAGAGGAGACAGCATCGTGACAGAAGTCTGTCGGGACGGCCCGAACAAGTGGTGCTCCCGGTGCGAGGTGTCACCGCAAGTTTCCGGCTTTCCGGGGGTTAGGCGGGAATTAGATTTATGTCAACAATGGTTACAGGCACAGCAATAAGCAACCCGGCACGCTTTACACTGGAATTCGGCGGGACAAGTTGGAAAATGAATTTTATTTTTTTATGGATGTTAAGAAATTAGTACTTCTTAGTATTAGAAACAAGTAGTTTCCTAAGAATCAAGAAAATTGTACTTAAAATAATAAAAAATACGTAAACTGAAAATGGCAGCAAACACGACATAATGCATATGATAATTTTTATGACACCTTATTATTTCATTAAATGTTCTTATGTATTTATTCCCATCATTCTACTTATTTATTGGAGATGAAAACGAAATCTTTCAAAACAATAAAATATCACAAACAAATGACTGAACGTCTGCCGGAAAAGTGTCACTGCGGGACGAGAATGACAGAAAGAAGGGATTTAGCTCAGACCATTGGATGCAACACGATTTATTCGGAATCGCTCTCTAGATTAATCATCGCCCCATTGCGCTGAGCTACTGGAACCAACCATTCCCGGTGAGACGATTTCGTGAATCGCCTGTCACCGCCGTAATCCCACGCCAAAGCCCGACGGTTGACAAACCAGCGCTCGGAACATCGCCTGTGCGCACCTTCCCGAGTTCCAACCCATCGGGGTCGGGTGCGTTAAGATTTGCTCAGCAGATTAACACCAGCACAACCGTTGGCGCACCGACATCGCCAGCAGCCGAGGTTGAGTTAATTTATAGAGCTAGGGTTTGTTTGGAAAACACTTTCACTGCTTGCAGTGCAGGGGCCGCTGGAACGGGATTGCCGGAACGCTGCAGCAGGGATGCGAAGCGCTGAGCGTAAACAAATCAACGCGATCGCAGAACGTGGGCCGAGAGAGACGTGGCCAGTCAGATCATTAGTATTCAGGGCACCCGATGCACGAACCGCTATGCACACTTACCGGAGAACGCACGCACGAACAAGACTTACATGACAGACCGTCGGAGGGGGAAGAGATGCGAAGAAGAAACAGGAAAATGGGAAAATATGCCCCGAGCGAAGGACATCAGAATCCCATGCCCGGTTTCATTACCAGAAGCGATGCTTCATTCCTTTCTTTCTGACGGTTCTAGGGTCGCGCGGAAAATGGTAAAAGATGGAAAACGAATCATGTCTTTTTCTTCGCACCCAAGCTAAAGAACATGGTCGCTGGAACCGTGCCAAGCACGTTCGGGTCTCGGCCAAAGGCTGACAAGGAACCGGGCAGCTGAAGAAAAATCTATTAAGCTGATACCGATCAAACACTGTCTGTGTCGAAACGAAGAAAGTGGAGAACAATGTCATTCGGTAAGACGGGGTTGGGCAAGTCAGTGTGACGGGGTCCTAAAGAGGAGATCGGGAAAATTAAATCACAATTTCAACATGCTTTTTCGATGGGCACGTTATTGCATGCATCTTCGTTCACGCGAACAAACACAAGCAGCGGTGAATCTTCTTGCTTGAGAGAAAACTAGTTCGAGAGATCTAAAATGGAGTAATAAAAATTCGACACGTACAGTTGAATAGTCCAATCGTTTTGCGGAATAATTGTTATATTCACAAAAAAAAAATTGTAGAAATCTGGTACAATTTATAAATGCTATACTTCAAAGATGAGTTTATCGTAAATGTTACATCATTTTTTCGTGAAGGTCAGAACATTAACTTCTTACCATGCGTTGAAATAATTTGTATTGAATCGAAATCGAAAGCGAAAAAACGATTTGAAAACGTCACTTTCCATCAAATTTATCCACATAAAATTATAATAATGTTACAAACCACTATTTGCAATAATGATACGGAAAATTGGTATTCATACTGGCAAGGGCAATGAGCGACTTCCGGCGCACAACAAAAAACGCACAAGTGAGAAAATCCGCAAAATTGAATGCAAACAAAACGGGGAAAACACATTGTTTCGCACTGTCTGCTGCATTGCAATTTTGGGCAACGTTCGTTTGCAAGAGCAAAAACGATCCTTAAAACACCTTCGAAAAGGCTATTCGAACGCGGTGCAGTGAAAGAGAAACTTTTTCCCCTTATCCCAAATTGCTTCCCGCGACAATGCTTCATACCGGGCTGATATTGGCCAGACGTGGTGATTGCAACGGTCCCGATTTTCCACGGTATAGGACAATTTTGGTTTGTTTTGTGTTGTTTTGTTACGACCATTTTGTCGAAAAACTTTTATACCCATCAATATTGCTTACGTGGATGCCATCTTTCGCACTCGTTTGGGCAAATGGTGTCCCGGCTAGCGGACGCGACGATCGCAACAGACACAAACATACACTGTAAAGCTCGACCGAGAAAGAGACACTTTTGAAATATCATTATCAACAATTTGCAAAGTGCGCTCCCGCTGGCTCGACACTCATCAGGATACATAAACGGAGAAAGTTATGCTGGCCAAGTTCGTAGATGATTTTAGTAATTTGCATGCAGCGATTGAAACAGTAATTTAACGTTGGTTAAATTTGACTAAAAAAGATTTAAGAATTGAATGATTTGAGAGCATTTGTTTAATTCAAAATCCACACTTTTAGAAGGCAATAAGATAAATCATGATTTTTTTTACGAAGTTTGAAAATTGAACGATTATTGATAATGAGTAAAATAACATAAATCGTAGGAAAAATTAGAATGATATTCGAGATTGAATTCTAAGTTGAGACATAAAACATATCGTTTTATCATGCGATCTATTTTAATATTTTTTCCCACTGTTAGACTGGCAAAAATTTGCACTATAAGTAAATAAATCGAAAGTTCGTTCTACTAACAGCTATTTTACTTTTCACATCTCAATTCAAACTATAATCAGACTTTCTAATTCCTTATTCGAAATCTTTCTTAGTAATACTTGTTAAGATCTTTTTCTCAAATTAATTAAATCCGGCGTTGAAACTACAGGAATCATCGTTGCAAGGCTTGGATATCCGAGAAAACCTTATCTGTTTGGTAAAAAAATCATATGGAGTATTTTCAAAATTGAACAAAATTTAGACAACTTCGAGCATGTAATATGTCAGTCAGTGTAGTTGAAATGAACAGTCACTTCCAATAACTGTCAAATTTGCCAACTGCCGCGTGGAAATTTACGTATACCTAACTTGTTTGGTTGTCCATCTGACGTTTCCCTGCAATAGTGATTTTTTTTCTCCCGAACACTGATTCAATTACCCGAATGCAAATTGCAACGAAGTGACGTTCCAGTCCGTGCGCATCTGAGTCCAGCTGAATCTCAAAATATTGCCAGCTTATCGTCTCGCCAGGTTTCGCCTTTCTAGTTCGCGGTTCGCACCGGGTGCCATTTTGTCAGCATACGGCACTGTTTGCTCGCCGGCCTATGCATCGCTGGTGCAGCTGTGGTTTTCGACGCCACGCATGCATTCGAAGCTTTCCTCCAGGAGGATCGATCTGGAAGCTGGGCACGATTGATGGCCCCTATTCTAGGGAGCCGTGTGTGCGAGCTGCGTCGGGGGTTTGATTGAAATTGAGCCTGATTGGAGCGTTCGATTGACTTCGTGGCGTACAGACGATTGATTGCAGTCTTTCGGAAGGCATTGCATCACTTAGGCGGGTGTCCAGGCAGCGTGTGAAACTTGCACAAAGTTGTAGTCCGTTCCTTTTGAGCCGTCACTGGTTTCATGGTCTAGTTAGGGAAGCTGTTCTTCTGATTTGTCGAAACGTTTCTTCCACCTAAAGCCTCGAACATCGTTTGAATTGGTTGTTGCCGCCCTAGCGTCACCCTTTGGAGCATTAGCGTAGAGCATAATTTATGAATGCAGTGGTTGTAATTTTCCCGCGAGAAATCGATTTCGTAATCTTGACCGCAAGCAGCATTGTCCGCCACGTGTGGGAAATCATCCACAGAAGGGCCTTTCGCTAAAGGCAACCCAGTCGCGACCGAACGGCGAATCTCCAAAAAGAGCCCTCCAGCAAATCGGCAGATTCGTAATAAATCGACGCAGCCCGACGGTCATATCTCACGCACTCCTCTGTATTCGGTTCGGCGGCCAACGCGAACACTAAAGCAATTATTCCAATGTTTATTTATGCACCATTGGCAAGCGGCAGGACCAGATGATGCCGACGCTTTACGTCGGCCAAAGTCCGCTTGAAATCGCACCGGCGTCGGAAGGAAGGAACGAAAACAGTCCAGATTCGTACCGACCTTATGTTGCATGCCGCTACGCGGCATAATCGTGGCCCGATGAATGCAGTGTGGATGGTTGGGTCGCTGGGAAGTTTGCTTTTTGACCGCAAACCGAAACCTCACCGTTGCCAACCAACATGCGCTTCTTTGCCATCTCTTATGCTGTTGGTTCTAAGCATTAAGATTTGTTGTTGTTTGAAGCGTTCACTTCCATTCTCGCGAGCCAAGCATTAGCCCTTCCCTGATTCTTCGCAGACAGGGAAACACTCACCGCAAACACGAGGGGGGTCCTCCAGATGAGGGCACCCCAAAGACCGCCAACGAACGATTGAGCGTTGATCGACGATCGAGCGATCGAACCGAGTGATTGTTTGGAAACCATTGACCATAACAATAAATAAACTACCCGCAGCTAGAAGCACGTGCAAGAAGAGGACGATGAATCTTACAGAAGAT
Organism: Anopheles sinensis; assembly: GCA_000441895.2. NCBI lineage: Eukaryota > Metazoa > Arthropoda > Insecta > Diptera > Culicidae > Anopheles > Anopheles sinensis. Next base: position 1,238,312 of record KE525420.1, read on the forward strand.
GAACAAAAAGGCACCAAACGAAGGTAAACATCGCGTCCATTCGGGGGGGTCGGCCCGTGGGTGGTAGTGATGGGTTCGGAAAAACAGTTTCTACTATTTAGGGCATGCACCGATGGACACGCGCGTGTCAAACAAATCTATTCAAACAGATTTAGGGCAGTGTCTGAAGGTAAGTATTTCCAAGTAAAATCAATCTGTATCGCGTCCACCGAGAGCTCGCTTCCGGGGAAGATGTGGACGATCTGAATAGGATGTAGTGTAGTTCATGCCGCAATGTCGCAATTCTCACCAGATATTTTGGCTTTCAAGTTTCAGTTTGAAACTAAAATGTTTAAGCTTAAAACTGATATTTATTGCGTTAAAATTCGAAGTTCCAGAAGTATTAGTGAAGTAAACCTGCAATTTGCAGTTATCTTTTCATAGCCTGGATTAGTATACTGTTAAATTTATTAGTTGATTTGTTAATGTGATTTATTGTTTCAGGGGCTGAGTTAGCTGTGTTGTTAGCAAAATCGTTACAGAATTATTTTAATGTTAATGGTTAAATCCATTCAAAATAACTTTCAACCGCGAACACATTCTTACCATGAGCCCACGGTCTCCTTTCGGTCCTCGGATTCCCTGTTGACGAGTTGCACGTGCGATGATGATGCGCCGGATGCATTATGATGCAATGCAAATCGTGCAAAGAACAGGCAAAAAGTGAATGAAAGATAAATATTTGCATGGTATTTTGTTTTTAAACGTCCGAACTGCTCAACCGATTTATGAGAACCGTGGTGTTCGCGTTTACCGAAAGGCTTACGAAAGTATTTGTTTTGTTTGTAGCAAAAATTGGCAAATGCTTGAACTAATGAAAATTTTTTACAAAATTGTTTTCGGTATCTGTTTGAACAAACAGATTTTTAATAACTCAACCCTACCAGAATCATGACTTAAACAACAATGATCATATTCTACCCCTGAGGTGATGGGCATTGTATTGCTTTAACACTTTCTGCGCATGAGGCCTTTTGGCACAGCATGCATCGCACCGGCATGAGGTGTTACTTTTAATAGCCCTGGCGTTCTGTGAAGGTAGGTATGAATTTGATAAATCATAAAACCCACGCAATACATGCCCGTCGTTCGTGGTTGATAAAGTGCGTTCGAGTGGGAGGGCAATAATGATGGAAATTAATTTCCGATAGTCGAAAATTATTATTTTTGCATCCACCACCCAGGAGGAAGTTCGTCCTCAATGTACACACGGTGTGCGGCCACTTACCGGCAGCCCATTTTTACCGGGAGGGCCGGTGGGTCCCTGCAAAGAGAAAAGAAAGAAAAAAGGATGATTAATACGCATGCTTGACACGCTGCATTAATGTTTTCTTTCATTATTTGCTGTAGTCTGTGGATAAATCTGAAAGGAAAAAAAACACGGCCAACATAAAACAACAGCCGGTTGAAAAACATTAATTCCGAGCTCGTTAGGGTCAGGGGACTACAATAAACTTATCGAACCACTCCACTCCGTCCCATCGGATGCCGAGCATAAAATTTAAAACAACCTGCAGTAAAACAATAAACCGTTTTCTTCACCGTCATCCTCCATAATCTAAGGCTATGGATTAGAAATGCGAAGGGAAAAAGATAAGGCAAAGCTGTCTCTTAAAAATTTGGTTCAAAATGTGATGTAAAATGCGCCGTAAAACTTTGGAGAATTTCAGCGATAAGAATTCTGCTTTTGAATAAAAAACTAGTTTTCAGGGAAACATATTTGATTGAACTGCCCTAAGGATTTTGCATTGATGGTGAATTTGGTGTGCGAAACAATTTTTGTAACCTGTCCTTGTCCAATCGGAGAAGAGTCAGTATCAGAAGGATTATGACTCAAGATGACTAGAAATATGTTTAGTATACTTCATATACTCTCCTCATCGGCACTCAATTAGATTCATTTGATTAGCTCGCATCAGTGGTGCTTCAAGAAATACTGAACAATTACTTTTTTCAGCCAGAAGTTTCACAAACTGCCAAACAACCAATTTTCCTAGCTTTCAGTAAACATGATAGTCAGAAATAATAAACTCATTGGAATGGGAAATCATCAATATGATGCATAAGCTCGAAACACTAGCCACCGATACTCTAGCAACCATAATAGAAGCGTACTCTTCGCACGAGTTTTATGTGCTTCGATGGTTGGATTGCTGACCACTTCCATGATGGAAATTTTATGCTTACGCTCGTTAATCCGTTGTGCTGGATCATCTCTCCTCCGGCCAATCCTGCTCGTATCGCAATGGCGAAAGCGCCCCGACAGCATCCGGCTCTCGCTTCGACGCATCCGCAATTCAAATATAGAGCTGAGCTCGGAATTATTGACTGGACGGCCTGTTGCCTGTTGCTACAGCTGAGTTTGCATGCCAACGTACGAACAAAGGTCGTTTCGAAGCCATGCCATCATATTTCCAATGGTCCTCACCAACGTTTGCTGCACCGAGGTTTAATCTACCACCGACACCTTCCCTGACCACAAAGAGGAGCATAGAAAGAAAAGCCAGGCTCAAAAACAAAACGAGACTATTTAGCTTTATGATTCATGCACCGACGCAAAGATATTTTAGAATGCTTTCACGTCATCCCGTCATGACGGCTTTCTTTGGCTGTCCTCCGCTGAACTCCAGGTTCTCCACGCCATAAGTTCGTCTTAGGTTGGGTATGGGAAAAGCTTACTGCAGACCAGTGAACCACTGGCTAGCATACATCATAGATGCACTCAAACATTGATACACATACACACTGAAGTGCATTCCTCCATTGCCAAACAGTCGAACGGACCCTGTTGAAAGGACCTGACATGCCAAAGCACGTCCTCCAGCGGATCTTCTTCAAACCCGTCCGATCAGGTTACGCTTGAGCTGGCTAATAAAAGTTTCAACATCCGTTTCCGACCCTCTCTTCACTTTGGTCATCATTTGGACACCTTCTTACATTCTTCCTCGCTCCCTTGCTCTTGCACTCTCTTTTTATCTCTGCGGTTTTGAGGATGCTTCACTCAGCAGAAAGATGTTGCCCGGTTAGCCCCCGCAATGGTTGGCCGAAATGGGTTGCCGATGCTCGTCCGAGGGTTCGTTCTCTGGCGCACTGCAAGGAACCTGGCATGAAGAGGATACCATTTCGCTGCGGCTACGATAAACCGGTGGCATCCGTAACCACAACCGGTGGTCTCGTATGCATCCCGACGGACGATGGTGATGCTCCGAGTGCAACCTGCCCTCCCAGGACGTGGAACATTTTCCGGAGCTGGAAGAAAGCAGCTGCCACTACGCTGGCGAGAAATGGCTCGCAAAACCCCGTTGCATATTCTACACCCGACGGTTACGGTATTCCTTGGGTCGGAAGGCAAGTTGTAGAGATTTGATGAGTTTTTCTTGGGTGCATAATAAAACCCGTCCCGATCTGCCGTTCCCTCAGCTTTCGGTTCGTGCGATCAGCAACCGGTGAAGATCTAATGCTCTCGCCGAACAACCGGAGACAGTATTCTGGTAAAGTTTTCCACGGACGCTCGTGCAACAGGGAGAACCATCTTTCCACCGGGCTCTTCTCGTGTCACTCGTTAGCCCCGAAAGCGGCAAAGTGCAGAAAAGTTTTCAACTTGTTAAACAGATGATAGAATTACGAAAGTTTTGTTTGCTGCTCGTGGCGGTCGGGTGTTTGGTGCCAGTTTTTGGCCGTCAGGTGGGAAGAAGTGGTTCTCCCAACTATTGACAGTGTTTAGTTACAGCTTACGGGATTGAAGGAAGGGAGATATGCAAATTCTTTGGGGTTAAGAAATGCAATATTTCTTCGACGATGGTTTACGCATCTTCGAACAGAATTTCGATACAGGATCGCCAGGACAATTTCCGCTGAAGATATGCATTATCGGGATGGCATAAGTTTTGAGGACGACATTTTGCAAGGTTTCGACCTTTACATGGATTCAAGAGCCAGTTACGCCGAAAGGATAAATATTGGTTTTCTCAAATTTCAGATAGTTCATGCAAGACTTTCATATTCATCGATGCTTGAAATATTCTAACGGATTGTATTTGGCAATGGTTTTATAATCGAAGCCTCGCTTTTTGACAGAAGAAGAGCTTTAGTTGAATGGGAAAAATTGTAGCTAATTAAAATTAATTGAAATATTATCCAAAATTTTACCCTACAAATCATCAAATTGGGGATGTTGAGCCAATTAAGAAGAAGAACAATCGTTTTAATTGTAATTGTTCTATAAAATCTATACAAAACGGTCGGATGGTTTTTTAACCTAAACAATTAAAATTTAATACTGAACAGATGATAAACATTATGTCATATATCTTTGGCAAAAGAAAATTATTTTGAAAATACCCACTAAAGAATCAATAATCTTATCACCAGATTTATATAAAGGGAAACCTTGTAGATTGATTGTTCAAAATGAATGGATTGCATACTGTCTGAGCCGAAAAGCATCATCATCAACAAAGCCCAGGTATGCAAAGGCACAAACACATCGTTCGAAAGTTAAACAAAACCAACAAAACCCCACTAAAGAACACTATTTTCCCCATTGTGCCATGCTTTCTCTACTATCCATAAATAACTGCATTTATCCGAAAAGAAAAGGAAGCCGTTTTTGTGACATTCAATCCGGAGAAAATTTATTTTATTTTATCCCCCTAGATTTCTCTCGCAGCCGTCGAAGGAGAGCGACGGGTGTTCCGCCCCCGGGGGTGTGGGGTTAAAATAACAAACGACCGTGTAATTTAGTATAATTAATTACTCGGCGGTTCACATGCGCACCCGCAGCGTCAAGATAAGACCGAAACTTCTGCCGGCCACGACCCTGAGACAAATCGTTCGTCTCTTCCTTACGGTGGGCGTGGGCGGCGATGGGGGGATGGATGGCGACATGGAGAGACGAAATGAGGGTTTCCTGCTCACTATCATCGTGCATCCGTCAGTCAAGCTGGGCTGACCTGGAGCATCGGACGGACGGAAGGTAGGATGGACAGTTTGAAAAGTGGTTTTTTGATCTTGACGAATACCAGGGACGACGTTTTCCTAGCCGAGGTCACCGGTTGGAGATGGGAGAGAAGCAAAAAACATATGCCACCGCATTGCAGCCGTCGCCAGAACACTTACCTCCACTCCCGGGTCACCGGGGTCACCTTTTTTGCCACGTTTCCCTCTTTTGCCGGGCGGTCCTGGCGGTCCTGGTGGTCCTGGAAAGGAATAGAAAAACAAACGAAATGGAGTAAGAAAATGGCACCGAATGGCACTTCTGGTGGAATCGGTGGGATTGGTTTCTTTTTTTAAATGATGACGAAGATTAGAGGGCTCCAAAGTTTTCTGTTTCGAGCGGTGGTTTAGTATGAGCACTTTAGACACCATTCACGCACCTCGATGCGTGAAACGAGTGCGATTCGCTGGGAAAATTCGATGGCGGAGTGAAAATTCGTTAGTTGACAGCCTCGGGAGCACGCCAGAGTGAATTGAAAGACTCTAGGTGGCCAGGAGTGTACCGGGAAAGGGAAACCGGCCGGAGGTGAAAGCCGAGAAAAGTGCCTTAATTTGATTAAATTACCATCAACATCATTGTCGCCGGCGGCCACCGAACGGTTCCATCCGAGTTCCAGGTTTTGCCGAGAGCGCAGGCAAGCCATCGCGCGCTTGCCAGTTTGCCTGATTAAGAGCGCCTGGTGAACTTCACCAACGCCGGGCGAAAGCGTGCCAATGAGTCCGGAAGAAGATTTTAATTTAATTTCACTAAATCATCAGCAACTCTTCCTGCTAAGCGAGGAGATGACGCTTCCAAATTTTAAGAAACTTAAAATAAAATACTGGAAGGAAAAAGCGCTGAAAAACTCCAACGTTTGCAGGCGTATTGTTTCTGCGCCCGGTGTTTATCCTCCCGTGTCGCCTTTGTTTCTGCGTCCTTAAAAGCAGAACCTAACAGCTTTATCCTATTAGCTGCCTTTCGAAAAACCTGCCGAGAGTTTATAAAGTGCGTCCAACAAAACTTTGATTCCCACCGGAGGCGCAACATTTTGCGTGTCGAAAGGAAATGGTAGAGATGGGTGGGTTTTCTTTTGTTTAGTTTTTTTTCAGGCGCTGGTAGTGAAAAACAGGCACCGGGATGCTCGTAAAAGTTCGCTCCCGACCGCAGACTGGCCGGCCAAATGGTGTGCATTTCCTTTTCGTTTTCTGCTCTGCCAAAAGTCATAATGTTGATGGAGTGTTATGACTGTTGATAGGAGCACTCCGGTAGCGCCTCTTTCGGGGCTGATGAAACGTTCACCCAAAGAAGGCCAAACATGTTGAGGAAAGTAAGGACATTTTACAGTTCCACCCCATCGCCGTTGGAGGGTGGACGTACAAAAGTCGCGAATGGCGATACTTATTTGTTTTCTCTCTGCAGCGTCCTGTGGGGAGGCCTCGCTTTTCCACTTCCAATTCATTGTCGGTGCGTCCAGCACACCTACACCGGCGCTTCGCCTTGGGCATTTACTCTTGTTTTTGTTTTGCTGCAGTCGTTAAACTCCGGACCATAGCTCGAATTTGTTACCACATCGCTCCCACCCCCTCCCTCCCTGGGGGTGGAGGAGGAGACAAACTTTTCCGAACAATTTCGATGCAGCATCGCGCTGCAAAATGGGTGACAAAGAGGCGCAGAGGGGATCCCTCCTTCAAGCGATGGCAAGGAAAAGTTTTCCACCCACGCTGGCATGCCATTCACCGTTCAGGGAAACGCAAAACGCACCGCAAACGCGAACTTTTCCAACGGCAGCTGTCTGCCGAATTCGTTGATTGTGCACCATTAGTGGGACGGTTTTCAAAGGTTTTTCGTTGATTTCTTTTTCCTCTGCGTTCGGTTTGCGGTGTTAGTTTGTTTGTGATAAGCATTTTTCATCCTCGATCACCACGTCCCAATCGGTACTTTTCTCCGAATGCGTCCCACGAGAGGGGAAAGCGACTGGCTACAAAGGTGCTTTTCTTCTGGTGGTGGATTTGCTGCTGAGCTGGCGATGGATAAATGAAATCATCTATTCGTGCAGTTTTCTTTGCCTGCGGGCCTCAGGACAGGTTTTACATGGAATAAGTTTACGTGATTGAATTTAACGCGTTTGAATATATTTTAACCATTTCGCTTAGTTTTACACAGCATCTTCAATTCTATTTTTATTATAGGGTATCCCAACATTTCTAAGCACGATTTGAAAATACTGGTACAAACTTGTCTTTTCATGTTTATTTCTTCTAATATCTTCTACAACATATCGAAGTAAATTTTACCAATTCCATTCATTTGTAAGCCAAGGAACGACCTTTTCCTCTGACACTGCTCATTAGCTGCGGAACACTCTGTTTAGCTTAAATTTAGGGTACTTTTCTCCAATCTTGTTGAAGTTCTTTGATGGAATCTGTTTCTTTGACATCTTTTTACTATTTTACCATTGCCAGAGATCAAAAAATGTGTATTGGTATGGGCTGGGGACTATTTTACGAATTCATCTGCTTTGGAAAGAATTGCACCACATCGGCTTTGCAACACACTAGCGTATCCTTCGGATGATGTACCCTTGCGAAATTCGGCCAAAACAGTTCTATAATCTTGTTTAATAATCATGCTAAGTAGATGCCGAATGATTACAATTCCTAACCCAAACACCCGCTGTCATTGTTTCGGTTACCACAAATGGATCCGAAAGCATTCCAAAACCGCAAATTGTTTGTCATACAGTTTTTCAAAAGGAATTTTTCAGTTACAATTGATTTGTCGATATAATGAATGATTTGCCAAGTAAAAACCGTGCAGAACTGATTACCTGGAAGGATCTTAAAATCAAGTTTGGCGTTTATTTCTCATCGTCCATTATTACGCATGCTGATTTCCCACGCAGTAGTTTTTCGTATAACTTTCACGCTTTTAATTTGATCGACGTAGCTTGTTTTCACACAACTAAATGCTTTTTCCTGCTTTTTGAAAGTATTCAGAATATTTTATGCCTATGTTCCACCGTTCAAAATTTTGCTGGTTCCCAGCTTTTTGGCCCTATCTCGTACGGAAGCATCCTTTTTACGTACGATACCTATAACAAGATGTTGGTCAAGTCTAGGGTTCTACGAGCCAGGCTTGCGTCCAGATTCAAAAATAAACCTCCTTTTTGCTTCAAAAATGCATTTTGTACTGCTCCAAAATTTACAACTTTCATTATCGCCAACTGAATCAATAAAACATTAAGAATAGTGCACCACTTGTGCACGATCTGTTTGCGCTATTCCGCGAAAATGCCTGACATTTTTGTGAAAACTTTATGCACCGGTACTCGAGTCCGATTAATTTAAAGCTTTGAATGTAGACAATAATATACACTTATCCTCAACTTTAAACATTCATTCCAATAAAATCAGGGTAGCATTAAAATCGTGCTTAGACATTCTGGGACACCCTATATGATATATTTTAAACTAATCGGGTACGAATATTCAATCCTATATTCAGAATCGAAGAATAAACAATATTTCTTCAGTTAATTAAAGTATTTGACATGACTTTTGCAATCAATAAAGCAATCGATAAGGTCCTGAAAAGTGATTTTTATTTCTATGGATTTTGAAAGGAATCCTTATACTTTCTAGATATTGTGTTTCATTGTGACGCCTGATGCGAACAAATAAATCGTTGAAAATACATTGCATGTTCTAGCACAATACTGAAAAAAGTAGAAAAATGCAAAGAAAGCAACGATGCCCAGCTTCCAACCATTTATTGCACCATTCATGGCCTTCGACTTGCCTCCCGGGGAAGCTCAACAAGCACCAGCGTTTTTGCTTCAACCTACCATTGGCAAGGCCATTTTCCGTGCTCATAAATATTATTGCAATAATTCCAGCAATTGCCTGGCAGCCTGCAAACAACGCAAAATGGAAAAAGAAAAAAAGGCAAGAAAATAATATAGCATTTCCAAAACGGATAAGTAAAATACGGCCAAACGTAGCGAACACATTTTGCGTAACATCATTATTTCACGGACACCATGCGAATTCCACCATCACATCTGATGCCTTGCAGGGTTTATTTATTATTTTTCGTGCACCGTCTCGCTCTCGCTTACGCTTTTGGCAATATCCAAGGGGCACCAGGCCCGAACTAGGCCCGATGCACGAAGGATAAGCGTAACAGCAGTTGCGTGGCGTTATTCTGGCAATAAATTACGGTGAGGTTGAATCGGGCAGACAAACAGCAAAAACTGTCGATAAAATTTTGGCCAATAAAGTATCGCTTCACTCAACACCTCGCGCTTCCTTTTTGCTTTGCATCCCTTACCCTCCGGAGTAGCAAGCACGGAAGAACTTGTTTTATGGCGAATGTTTCAGAACCGCCAGCCCCTGCCCCTCTCCGACAACGACAATGTATCTGGGGGTCTGGGGGGATGGAGGGGAAAAATTCCCCATCGAACAGACCTTCATCGGGTTGTGCCAGCGTGCCGAGAAATCGTAAAGATCCGTCCGGAGACACTCACGCAATCGATCGGACGACAAACGGAGATCTCGCCTGGCGAGAAAATTGGTTCACGCCACCTTTTTTTACGCCCACGCCCCATCACGGGACCGTGTTTCCGATTTTCCCGAAATGGAAATGATGAAAAATTGACGCTCATCAATCTTGTGGTCTTTGCTCAGGTCGAGGCCAACGCCACAAACCAAAACCCACCCTCTCAACTCCCACCAAATGGGGTGCCCCAAATAATAAAAGGGCACGGCAGGCAACCAATTTAAGCCATTTCGTGCAATTTTGCTCCCGCGGGTTTTTTTTCCTTTTGGCCGGTGCCAGCATAGAAACATCAATTTCATCCGTACCTCATAAACACTTAATTTGATTTTGGCTAGCAGAGGAAAAAATAATGCTACCTTATTTTGTACAGATGTTCAAAAAAACCACCAAGAAAACAATAACGTTGGAACCGGGAATTACCATTTATGTTTTTCGCTTCCATTTTCCAGCCGCTCGGCGTGCGGAGATGGCATTTAGAAAGGTACTCAATCAGTCATATTGTCATATCATGCTGTCCCAAGTCGAAAGGCACACAACAGAGAGCATAAGGTAGAATATTCATAGAATGTAAATCAGGCAACCGTCGTTCGAGCTTCGTTCAAGTCAAGGATGATGCTCATGAGGCTTTACATTCAGAACTCCGCCGTTCAGCTTTAAGCCTGGTATATCCACAAAAAAGAAAACATGGCTCAAAATGTTATTACATTTTTTCACAAGCAGGGCAAGCATGTAGATAATTTGATTTTACTCCTTAAAGAGTTTAATTTTCTTTGAAAATTGTTTTGTATGCAAAACAGTTTTTGTTTATTTCAAGTAATTTAAAAATAAAACTTTGTTTTCAGCATATTTGAAGCCCTCAGGCGTCGTGAAACGTTTCCTACGCGCAAGGATCAGTGCCCTTTTTGAACGAAGCTTCTAAAACATCGCATAAAAAGCCTACCACAGCCGTGGGCTTATGCCACCCATCATTTAACGGTCACCTATCGGTGGCAAACGAAGGTGAAGGAGGAAAGGCTAAAAGGTTAAAAGGAGCCACGATGGGTTGCTGCATGACGGAGAGAAAAGTTGTCTTAAAGCGACAGGATGTAGGAGAGAAAAAGAAACGGCTCCTGCGGCAGCGGTAGTGGCCGGAGTGTTCTAAGTAAATCATTCCGCAGCTGGATGTCGGAAATGAGGCGGAAAAAATCCTACTCACATTGGCCTTATAGAGTTCCCCATTCTTTGGCGTTTTAGATCGTGCTCGTTTTTTGTTCCGTTTGGAGGCAGAGTTGGGAAACGGCAGGAATTGGCACAGCATCTGATACATTTATCTACCCAAAACCTTGCCCTGCCGACGGCATCCGAAATGTGAATTTATTTGATTGAGATTATGCAGATATCGGATGGAACTTCTGGAATAGTGGAAATCCAGAGATGGGGAAGCTTGGGCCACAACGAACATACGATCGAAGACGTTCCAGGTCTCTTCCTTCACGCTCCATTAGAGGCGTTAAGCATTCTGCAAAGCTGGAGATCGAAAGAAAATACCACAAGAATCACGGGCCACGGCAGCGAACGGTTTGTTGTGGATAAGATAAATCAAACGGCGAAACTGCTGCTGATCAATGGGGATGCTTTTTAAGGGAGACAACCCACGGCTCCCTCGGTTGACTTTTGATCCCTTGCGTAGCACTCCCCTGCAGGGCACATTCGCAATCGGGAATTGATTTTTGCTTGCGCCTCTTTTCAGTCGATTGAAATAGGGAGCGCGTGGATGCAGAGCCTCCCAAACAACAATGCGGTTCCACTTTGTTCCCAATCGACTGCTCATAAATAAAATGTTGTAATAATGATCTCGTCCCATTGAGGCGTGGGGATGCTTCCGCCGTTTCCAAACCCCTTCTTTCGCTTCCCCGCCCGACACTGTGGATTACATTAAGCAATAACTGTTCACCAGAACGGCATCGTTTCGCGTTGGTGGCGCGCAATCGACACGAAAACCCTGGCTCTTCCCCTTTCCGGTGCGCAAATTGTGTGACAGTTCACTTCCGGAAGGGAGGGAGTGGAATTTTGTTATAATTTCTAATGAGTCGCTTGTGCTGGCATTTTACGACCACATCAGTCAGCGGACTGGTTTACCCCCCCTGGCTCGAGAAAAGTCAACCACGAAACCGTAAAAACCAAGACACTCTGCAGCCCACCGAACCGCTGCAGATGTTGCGCTGGTGGGCGGTTGGGTGGTGGGCGCAACCTTCTGGGATGGATTGGAGTGAAGTCTCTGGGGTGGGAGTACCCAGCGTGTGCGAGAGATCGTTAGCGAGAAAATGAGTGGTAAATGAAACACACTCCCGCAGTCATTCAAAAGATCGTTGGAGAAAAGCAACCGATTAAGGCAAGTATATGTCGGTGTGTGTGTGTTTATGTGGGCTGTGGTGAATGATCCTTTCAATACAGATCTCCGAGTACCGAAACGAAACGGGACAGGGACAATAGAAAGTTATGATAATTCAAGGGTTAATGATGACGGTCTATTGTTTAGCACGCGTACGACAGCTGCGGTGACAGACGGATATATGTACCGCTAACGAGCGCTGGAATGCTGGGGCCGCGAAAGTCCTTACCAAGGACGAACGGCACACGTTGGTCGAAGCCGAAGGCGAAGGGTGGATTTATTTGTACACCACCGTCAGCAAGCGGTGACAATCGCAGTGGCGCAAAGTGTCTCCCATTTAGGGCTCATAAATCTCCTCCCCCGAGAGCACCTCGATAATGGGTTTATTTATCTCCTTGGCCCATCATCCTCATGCCCGACACAATCTGGTACGTTTGGAGGTGGTGGTTTTAAGTGTAAAACATAATTCTACCATCAATATTATCGTCACTGCAGAAAGGGACGAATAACATCCTTCAGAACTTTCTTTTAACGATGTAAATATTCCATACAAATATTTTGTTAAAAATAACAATCTTAAGTTTTTAATTTGTTTTCCAAAACACCGCCACAAACTTGCTCACTCAGTATTGTTTTGTGATGATAATTTTTACTCCGAGTTTGGTATGGAAAACGGTTGCCCTTGACGGAGTTTTCCTTAATCTACTCGCTACATAACGGTTTTACTGCGTCAAAACGAGCCAAAGTTTCGTTCCGGCGTCCCCAAATGGGGAGTAGTTGCCCGTTTGGCATTTAGCAAAGGCGACCCATGTTGGTAATTATCTGCCAGTGCAGTAAAATATTTCTTCATTCACCATATTCATACAGCGTCGGCCGGCGGTCCTGGGGAAGTCTGGTGAACACGCAAGACATAGACGCATTTGTTCGGCGCGTATGTTGTCGACGCCGTTGTCGTCAACATCGTTCTGGCCCGCCTTGCTACCATATTCGCATCCCATAGGACTTTGCTGCGACATCGCATCGGTTAGCCAAAAACAGAACGCACACCGTTCATACCGAGTCCGCAAGACCAGGCCCCGTGGAACCAGATATTATACATAGTCACCCGCGTTTCGGGTGCTCCCCGTACACTTGGTATTAATAAAAACAGCACGGCAAAGTCGTCTGTTTCTTGACGAGCAGTGACCAGTTGTACGCTGCCTCTGCCACCCCATGAGGCCTTAGGCTACGATCTGGCCGCATAATGTGCTCGGCTGCGTAATCTCTCCGGGGATCAATTAACGATTATCAGGACAATTAGATTTACAGCGCGCTCGTCGTCTTGGTGCTGGTTTGGGAGAACGTCCACCATTCTATGTTTTACCTTCCAGATGTACTGCCTTTTTACTCGCGCCTTCCTTGGAGACATTGCCTGGGGAAGGGGAGAAACGTAACCACAACTTTATGCACCCGAGAAAGCCAGTACCGAGGGTTCGCCGAGGGCACTGCTCGAATAAGCGAGCTGCAGACAGCACAAAACTCCGAAAAGAACGAACCAATTTAACCGCTTTATCCTCATCAGCGAAATATTGTTTGCCACTTTCTTTCGGTTACTTTTCTTTGCTTTATCGTTCCCGGCGGAATGCTTGAGAACGACCGCCGGCAAGGCACGCTGGGCTTAAGGAAAGGTCAAATGGCGGATGATGCGATGCGATACAGTTGTATCGGTGGAAGTTCGTATTCCCAACGGAGTGATTACTACAAGAAACTGTTTTTATTATGCAAATTGTTGTTTACATTTTTTGGTTCAGTTTCGAAAATAATATTGGATGTAATGCAAAACTCTAAGAAAACTATAATTGCATTGACAATTTATGGATATGTTTATCACTTTCAACAATGGTATTTAAAAAACGGTGAGTGAATCATTGTAAAGTTACTTTAAAAGTACTTTTTCTACAGTAAAAACCTACGAAAAAATAACTCTCTTGATCTGTTTAATATGTCCTTTACTTCTACCATCTGTTACCCATAGTGCCGACCGAAAAGATGCTTAGCATTCCTTTTCCCCCTTTTCCCCACCAGCCAAGTGCCTCGGCACATCCTCTACCGACCGAAATCCGTTGATCAGAATTGGTTAATTCACTCGTTTTCACCGGAAGGTAAAACTTTTTCGTCTGCTCTCTGCTTGCGCTTCGAGAGTTCGCAATCGGAATCGAGAGAATTACAGCAAACACTTGCCGCCGGTTCGGAGGGCATGTGCTGGGGGTGGATGCTGCAGCCGCTAAGGTTATGCTGCGCTGCTGACGATGGATGTGATGGGCCAAGATGAAAGGAAAAATATAAAACAAAACAAAACATTCGAGTTTACTACTGCAACTTTTTGCTTAATGGTAAATGGTCTCCCTTGTTTTTCTTTCGGCGCTTACTTCGTAAATGTTAAGAAACAGAATCAACATCGAGGGCAAACGAGGGGACAAAAACAAACATAAATCTCTTTTCAACCGCAAAATTGTACCAATGTTCTTGCGGTGCAAGGAACGAATTCGCGGGGCCAGAATCGAGGGAAGAAAGTACAACGGATCGTTCGGAAAATTATTCCACCGCAGGCAAACTTCAGAACCATCAGCCAAGAAATGGCTTTCGCTCCGGAAAATCTTCTTCCGCTCGGGGAAGTGTTTAGACGGGGTGAAGGAATCCGGTGGAAAACGGAACGCACGGGGAATGTTTTTCCAATACAGTTTGATTTTATTATCGGATCCAACCGACGTAGTCGACTTCCTTCCTTCCTTCCTTCCTTCCTTCCTTCCGTAGATATCTCTGGGGAGCCGTGTGTAAAGACGGCCTCTAAAGGATGTCCATAGAATGACGTTGATTGGGGAGACGTTGTTCTTTTAACGGACCCCAGTGTCACACCCTCGAAGTGAGGGAAATAATAAATTCAGAAATATTGTCACGTTCATTCGAGTAGTTGTCAACGAGTGCCCTGTCATGTCACGGCGGGAGCGAGAGCCGGGCGTATTTTCGCAAAGTCAAGAAATCTTTCATCCCCGCAGCCCTCAGTTTCGTTCCGGGGCTACAACGCACAGGCAAAAGACGAACGAGAAAATCCCGCAACAACAACGTTGTTGAAATAACGAAATCTTGTCCCCCCAAGCGGAGGCATCGCCCGGATTAATCGTTATCGAATGCGTTTCCTTCGGCTTTGCCCGGCGGGAAATCGATTGTGCCGGTAAATGTGCCTTTGGGGTATACTTCAACCTTCAAATACCAACCCACCCACACAAACACACACTTCACGTTGAAGAGAAGCTGATCGAACGCCCTTTTGTGGAACGGCCTACCGTAAACTCCGTTTCAGGAAAAAGTCCAGCGTAAACATCGCATTCCGATTCGGTTCACGTATCGCCCGTTTAGAGTATTAGACTAATATATCTTTTTTACACCCCTCGTACACCGGCCGCACCTGACAGGAAGGCAAAAGCTCAAAGGCGACCACAAAAAAAAACGGCCGTATCGTAAGAAGAGGAAGCTATTTCTTCCCCATTTGACACGGGCATAGGTGTTAAAAGGCACCTAATAGGGGTGGCTCCTTCGTCGAAAGTCAGCAACAAAATAAGTCTCAAACCGGGGGCGAACATTTCCTTAGCGCTGCGATTCTTTATGACCAGTTCTTGGTTGCTTCCGGTGGAAATACTATCACGAGATTTTCACTGCTACACGCGTGCGTGTGTTTCTATTACAAGTGATTTCATCGGACGATGGCACACCCCTTCGACCTGGTGACGATTTCTTTGGGCGCCGGTGAGGAATGTGAAATTTTCCCCATTTTCCCGCCAACCTTAAGCTGGAAAATTCTCATCAACCTCCCCGTGCACGTCATGAATTTGTAATAAGTGTGACGAATCCTGTACTTTCCCAACAACTCTTCCCTCCATCACTCAAACGCTTTGCCGTGGGTTCACTCTCGTAGTACCTGAAAACTTATACAGCACATAATTTATGCCTGGAGCGGCATGAGTCATTAAACTTTTCCATGCTTCCTCGGGACCAAAAAACCTTAGGCATGCACGATGGTCTAGGCTACGAGGGGAAACAACCAAAAGCCGCCTGTGAGCTGGAACAAATGTTCCGAACATTGTGCGTCCGATAAAGGCCGATTCTGGCGACGACGCGAAGGGCCAGTACGTGAATGAACTGTTAATAGTTTTTCGCCGGTTGTACTATCGCTTCCATGGTCTACCTCTGTGTCTCGCCGTGTTCTACAAATTAGTTTCCAAAAAACTTTTTCCCACTTCAGAGCTCTAGTCCGATCGGTACGCATCGGTTTCGTGAATGTCTTTTTCGTCCCAAGTTTGTTGCCGATGCCCAAACTTTTAGAGTACGCACTGCAATACGTAATAAGTGTGTCAAAGGCGGCGTAAAGGCGAATGATAGAGCGGTACTCAATGAAATTCAATACCTTGACGATCGTTAGTCTCTGTTACGTCTATTTTTTTTCCATGTAGACTCTTTATGCCTTTAAACACGTCCCACGAAAGACTGCTACCAAAGTAACCTTTGTGACTTGATCTGCGTAAACGGGTTCTACGGGTTCCGGTTGGGTTCTTTTTCTCTCCATTTCACTTGACATCAACCGGCTGGATGTCATTTCTCACTGACACGATGAGACACACGTTTAAAAAAGTTTAAAATAATACACATCGTTTTCATCCTTTCGGCTGACGATTATCTATGGCCATAATCTCGGGGCACCTCGCACGGAAAAATGGATCATGAATGAAGATATTCACGACCTGAGAGTGGGACCGTTTGTGACCGGAGCAGTGTGTCGTTTACCAGCGGTGAAATCGGATACTTTCTCGTTCGCTGGCAGCGTAACTCTTCCGAGCCGCGAGTCAACAAGCGACCGTGACACCAAAGTGTAGCAAACTCGGGTTCGACAACGGTGGGCTGATATCGATACGCTGGTAAAATGATTCCACGAAAACTTTGACGGCCACCGGAGGATGGTGTTGTTGTTCAAACGGCAAACTAGAGGAACTTGAGAGACAATTTCCCTGCTATTAGTCGCCAGCTTCATCTGCATATGGAGTCGCGACTTGTCTCCGACAAAATAAGGAAGGCTGTCGAACAAGGGTGGGAACGTATGACATTCTGCGTCATGGCTTCCAGGTCGGTTCACCACTCTTATACTTCTATGTCTCGCTGGATCGTACCAAATCCAAACACGTGAGACGATCTAGAACAGCGACCGGATGACATTCTTCGAATTCTCCAAACTTACCGAACTTGTAAGTGCGCAATAAAAATAAAAACTAAAACCTCCAAAGATCGCTTCTCGTCGCAGAAGATAGATTCCTTTGTTTGGGAAAGGTGTATGTTCGTGGAAGACTCACATAAGAACAAGGAATGATTACGAATAACAATTGTCTGGAGAATGGGAGATAAAACAATGCACCCTCGCGCGTAAACGAGTCTGATTTCTCGCCTGCCAGAACGGGCACCAACGTGCAGGAGCACCGTTCTGGCGAAGTGTCTCAATCGAGGGCAGCATCAAAGGGCACTTTCAATAACCATAAACCATACCGAATCCTCCATTCACCCATTCGGCTGAGTGCTATTTTTATTAGTGTCTGTTTCCCTTTTTTTCGATCGTTCTGGTGTTTTTGGGATTTTTTATGCTTTTCCACGGAAACCTGTCACGGGAGGTACCCGCGGGAAGAACCAGACGCGACACTTGCCCCGGCGAGCGATGGCGCGGTGCACGAACATCGTCTGGAAGTTCACCAGAAACGTTTCCTTTGCGCGTCACTTCTATAAGCGGGAAAAGCGATGTGCACGAAAATCCACCGCTGCAATATACGTGCGCTGGCAATTTGCTTGCCATCAGACGGAGATATTTATAGCTCAGGTCAGAGGCAGCGATAGACAACGGACAGGGAAGAGATTATACGAACAACACATATCGCTATACTTTTTCTCTCTATGCATACGATTTTTGCTGCTTTATTATTTATGGCCGGTGGATGTGTCTTGTTCTGGGGCTTCAACCCCCGAGTCGAGGAGTCGTCCCATCGGAGGTCCTGTGAGCGAGTGGTATTGGTGTTTGTTTTTAATGCTCTAAAGTCCAAACCAATCTACTCGCTCGTATCGCTCGAGTAAGCCGTCCAAGACACTTCCCGATCCGTGGATCCGTGGCCATCGGGGTCCGTACGCCCATCAACGTCGTCGTCGTCCCCAGATATATCCGCCCAGAACCAGATGCACCACCGGGAGCAATGTGTTCCGGCGTGCCTCCATTAACGGTTGGATGTTGAACGCTTCCCGGTATCTGCGGTCGCCCTCGCCCTCTCAAGCTATCCCTTCCAACAGGGACAAGTGTTGATAAATTACGGGCAATAAAAAAGGGAATATATTGTGCCGAGGGCGCCAAGGACGCAAGGGGACTGCAGGGACACATTAACATGATCTTGCGGCTAAACAAACTTCAAATCGAGGCATTGCGCTTTACGTGCAGCCTACTCCGTGGGCATGCCTTTAAGCTGACATGAGATCGATTTCAAGGTGGAAATTCCACTTAAGCTAAACCAGTTTGTCCGGAGGCTCAATGGCGTGACCTGGACCAGGTTTTGTGAGGAAGATTTGGTTGTTGGTTCCCTTTGGACGGAAGGAAAATTTGCTTATGAAGTGTAGTTATTTTTTAAAACATTGTTCAAAGTGTCATGTTCAAAGAAAGGGTATTTCTACAACAAGAATATTATTTTGATGATTCTGCATCCATTTTATGAAATTAGTCATTCAAAGTATGACTCCTATACAAACAGAAATAAAGAACTTCAACTAAAACTCTTTACGCTTATTTATGATAAAATAATGCAATTACTTATAATGGAATAAAATAATCATTGCTTTCGTCAAAGAGAATAGTAAAGATGGAGAGAATTATTTTCAAGAATGCATTTGCAACATATCAAAATATTCGAAACTGAAAATAATATTCTGAAACGAGAAACGATTAGAACTAGGAGCAACAAAAGACACCAGCAACTTCCTTCCAAACATATACACACCACAGGCAAGTCGGATATGGATGGCGACTGACTGAACCGAAAGCAAATAAATCATCCTGCAGGACACAAACCAAAGCCAACGGTTCGTTCGCCTCGTCGTTCGACCAGAACTTGCTTAATCTCCCGCACCCGAGATCGAGCTGCTCCGTGGATCGAGAAAAGGCATTCTCGAGTAGTAAATAAACACGTTCCCAACACTTCGAGCACAATCGGTGACGTCGGCGGGCCGGCTTTGTGTTGTGTGTCGGTCTGTCAAGGTTTGCCAGACCACGGTCATTGCGCATTTCACGGAAAACGCGCGGACACTTTGAAGTTTCTTCGGCAAAGTGCATTCGGTGCTCGAACGACACTATCGACATAAACACATACACACATCGGATGGATGCAAGGCATCGAACATCAATCTTAACGCCGTTTCCCCTGCGGTAAGAGCTATAAGCCTTAATCCTGGAGTCCCGTTCCGAACCGTCGGATAGACTCCCCTTGATTGCCGTATCACTCATTTTGGTAGCGACCAAGAAGGAAAGGACAACGGGAAAGGTAGATGTCAGTCTGTTGTGCCATCCGGGCGAGAGCTGCACAAAGGATTCAAATCCGGAAATGCACGCATGCTTCATTGTGGTTACCGCCACAAATTCCTCCCTCGACTGATGTCTATTCGCAGCAAAATGACGACCCGTGCAAACTTTTACACAAATATTGCGGTTATTGTTTCGGGAACGTGGCCAAGAGGCTCCTTTCAAACGAAATCGTTGGAGAGCTGCTCAACCGCAACGATGCGCATTTTGTCGCTAGAGCCCAAATGGTGCACAAACTTATTTCGGCCAACGTCGTCAAAGTTGCACCAACTCGTGATGGAGTAAAACTTTCCGCACTCAATCACCCGCGCATTTAGCGTCGTCACTGTGTGTGTGTTCCGTCGAGGAAGCAGCAAACGATCATCGATCGGGGAAACGAGTCCGAGCTGAACGCTGTTGCTTCTTTATTTTGTTCCGGTGAGATGAACAAACAGCAAACAAACGAGAACGTCCCACCAGAAAACCAGATGCTACGATCCAACGCTGGCGAAGGATCCGTCATACAATTATCCCTCGCAGCTTGTGAACGCTCGCGCGAACATCCGGAAAATTGTACCAACCGTGTCCTGGAGTAGCAGCATTGAGAGGATTTTCCAACCGTAGATGCGTGGAAGTTTCAGGCTGAAATACTCATTAGCGGGAACAGGAATTATAATTATTTCAGAATCGCTCGCAAATGGCAAATGAATCCTTTTACATAAGCAGCGCTATTGTGGTGTGACAGGGTGCCGGAAGAAGGCAGCGGTGGGTACGAGTTTCCCTTCCAAACGAGTCGAAAAAAACGCTCGAGGAATTTGAACGGATGCGCTCTGGTGAATCGCGCGGGAAATACCGTGGAACTCGCAAGAGGATTAACTTTTCCTTAAGTGATAAACACATTGATATGTGTGTGTGTGCGTTTGCATGGAACTCCCATTCCTCCTTGGAGCTCTGCTCATCAAATCTTCCGGGTCCCCAGCTGTGTCTGGATTTAATAATAAACAAATTCAACTCTTCCTTACTCCGACATGCTGAGACGATTTATGTCCCCGTTCCGAGAGCGCATCCGAACGAACGAAAGCTCTTACGTTATTTATGCGAACCAAGGCTCGCACGGACCTGGGGAATTTTTGTTGCTTTTTTGGCGAAGGATTTCCTATTGGCCATGAATATTTAACGCCCGATTCCTCAACCCTCGTACGAGTGCGGCGCGCTTCGCAGTTTAGATGAATTCGACTCAATTCGGTGTTTCGGTGTGCGTGCATGTCACACGACAAATAAAAGCCATCCAGCACGACCCTGGATCGCACCTGGGGTGCCGAAACGACATCCGATACCAGGTATAACCAGCTTTCCATGAGCCGACGGATGTGGACGGATAAAAAGAGGGCCATTTTCACAGCGCGAGCTCATTAATTAATGCAATCAATTACATCGTCGCAAGGGCGATCCATGTGTGTGAGTTTTATTGCGTGCCCGGGTATCGAGGCCCTCCAAAAAGGATGATGTTGGCGACGAGAGATTTGTGGCGCACTCTTTTACCTTCCCTGAAGCTCATCTTTCCATCGTCGGTGCTGCGGTGGCGGCCACGATTTTATTTATGGGCCATTTTCCAGCTGTTTAATATCGCCAATAAATACGCCGAAATCAATCAAAGCAGTGTTGCAGCATTGAGCGCCGCTTGGCGCAGTGGATGCATGGAAGGTGTTGGAAGGATTGGGCATTCGTCCAGCATGAAACTGTAGCCACCCGTCGGGTATTTAATTTTTTTTTTTTCGAGAAAGCCGTACTATTTATTACACACTGGCGTTGTTTTAAAAGCACGCTTGGCACGCGGGAATGATCCGAATCGTGGGAGGTCGCCCGTCGAAGGAAATCGATTTGGTAAGCGGTTTTGGAAAGGATCGATTTTTTTCATCTTTCTGCTTTCATGTTGCGTGTCTCTCCAGCGAACCGTTCCGTGCATTCCACAAACGGTAACAGATGGGGGGATGGCGGATGTTTGCATTACGGACTGGTTTGATCGACGAAGGGAAGGGAAAAGAGAAAAACAACCCCCCGGTGTAGTGGAATTTCAAGGAGTCCCTGGAGTGCCGTGATATGTGGCGAGGAAAGACGCTGGTAAGCACAAACACTCGCAGTTGCCAAATATTTATGTGACTATTGGCCATGCTGCGAATCATTCTCGCCTCGTGCGTGTCGAGTTGTTAGATTCCAGAGTTATTCTGCTTTTCTTTTATTTGTCCGGGGGTGTTTTGCGATCAAGCGAATCTTTACAATCGTACCTTAGTTCAGGAAGCACGCAATAGTCAGTGTGTTTGTTTACATCCGATTTTCGGAACCGAAGCATACTTTGGCCAAAAATTCGCTGATGAGCGATTCTGTGATGATTGAAAATATTTCCTATCACGCGCATCGACGTTTTACAGATTACAGTATCTTTCCCTTGGTAAGTAATGATGGAGTTAAATGAATGAACGCTTAGCAATGATCAATTGATTAGGGTAAAAATAATAAAAAAATTAAGTTGCATCACCTAGTCAAGCCATTTCCGGAAAATATTTGCATTCAAGAAACTAGTGGTCATGCTACAGGTTTAAAGTCTTAAATATTTGTTTCGAAATTTTGTCAAAACATTAAACAGCAACAATTACTAAGTTTAATTTTTTACATATTTAATTTTGCCAAACGTTTTATTTATATAAATTGGTGTTATACCTTTTTATGAGTTGTTATAGAAAAGAAAATATGAAAAGACGCTTAAAAAAGAAATCTCGATTAGATTTCATCGAAACTATAACAGATTCTACAATTTTAGCGTGTTCAAATGATTGAATCTACTGAGGCTAAAAAAATTTACATTATTAATTAAAAAAACAAATACAAACAACAACTCTCTGATGGATTGAAATTTGAAAGGTCCAAACCGGATATAAAAGGCTTTTCCATATTCTTATTCTATTTCCAGCGCCTCACTCAACCCTTATAGTATGATATTTTTATTGATATATCATTCTCAGCACAAACAATTGTGCAAATGAATTTTATGTGCGAAAAAGAAATCACAAAAAAACGATATCGCTCTTCTCCCTTCCCTTATGGCTTTATTTGGAAAGTGAAGAAAAATGCATTTTATTTAATGGGATAGGTTTAGCAGAGTTACACCTTTTTGGATAAATTATCTATAAATGTTTTCCTATGAAAATGATTTACAAACGTATTTGAAATGGTATCACATATTGTTTAGTAATGTTTGTTGGCAGATTTTTACGATACAGAGTTTGATAGCTCTTACGATATAAAGTTTCTCTTTTGAACCTTCCAGCGAGTTTCTTCACCGACATATTTTCTATTCTAATGAAATTATTCGAGGCTCATTGCAAGGTCATCGCTACTATTGCCAAAAACTAAATTCACCATGAAAACGTTATTGCCGATCGTTTGGCCAACCGAGACTAAACGAACATTTAAAGTGAGTCTAACAGTCGCCATAAAAGTGGTCTTCAAACGCAATGTTGCTTGAATTCTAATGTCAGTCATTGAAAGGGAAAAAAACTTCCCCGTTTAGCATCGGCACCGGCCGACATTCGACGCTCAGAGTCGCAATGTTTGCCAAACGATTATGACACACGCACACACAGTTTGTTTGAAGAAACCGAGAAGAAAGAGCATAATGAAACGAAGGGCAGGCGGCAGGCAAAAAAGTAAATATTGTCATTTTGCAATTGTACCGTGTAATTTCACTGACGATTAATTTCAAACGTAGCCATCACGAAAGGAAACGAATTTGCGAGCGTTTGCGCATCCTTTTTTGTTTTGCTTTCTGTGTGTGTGCACATCGCGTTATACTTGACTAGAAGTTGTTCCAACGCGAGGTGCTAGTACTTCATCCTTTGCCATTCTCCTCGCAGAGACCAACTTTCCAACACCAACACATTGACGAAGGAGGGGTAACTATACACGAGTACCGTCGGTCGGTGCCGTTTGGTTGAACCTTAACGAGAAAATTATTTATTCAGCTCCACCGTCGCCGGAACCACTCCGACCGCGTGTCGCCACCCCGCGAGGACATGCGACCAAACTCGGGAGGAGTTTCGAACCGACGTGCGCCGTTTGGTGCATGCGAAAATTGTACCTTTTTGCATAGGGGCCACCCTTTCCCTCATCATCGACGCAATGGAAATGCACATTTACATAAAAACTTCTACCACGGGAAGGGACGGGACGGGAAGAAAAGCCCCAGCCATTGCGGCCAGGTACCATCGACTCGGCTCGTTCGAATGTAACTTAAAAAAATATGCATCAAGATCAAAACGCGAGTTCAGGACTTGCTGGGAAGTGGGGGGGCAAGATGCCAATGAAGGAGGGCATGTGGAACATTGCGTTTGTTTAATGCACACGTAGGAAACGGGCGCTCAGCTCGGCAAAGACATGCACTGAAATAAAGAAGTTTACAACGGTCGCAACCCTCCTTCGGGAGCGAGTAGAAGAAAGTAACGGGGTGCTAATTTG
Source organism: Anopheles sinensis (assembly GCA_000441895.2). Lineage (NCBI taxonomy): Eukaryota > Metazoa > Arthropoda > Insecta > Diptera > Culicidae > Anopheles > Anopheles sinensis. The sequence goes on from KE525420.1 coordinate 1,262,375, forward strand.
AATACGAAAATATTCGATGGCTCAATCCGGGCAGCCATTTTCGCACAACCGAGTGCCCGAAATGGCCGAACGGGGAAGGGATACTTTTGTTGTTGAAAATGTTCCCGAACGAGCTGGCGTTGTAAGGCCAGATGTTTTAATTAAACATTTAAATGTTAACCGCTCTGTCTTTCGAGTCGGCTCGATGTGAAAAGGTGCGTGACAGATCCCGACATCCCCGTGCCGATGGATATAAATTACAATCGATGCCAAAGTCGAAGCGATGTTTCAAAGCCACCGTATGCAAGTACCGAGAATGCTCCATTCCGTTCCGGTTGTGAATTGTTCGACACGCGAAACCGTTGAATTAATGAGAGCGAACGGTTTCATGTTCGTTTGTCGTTGGAAAACAAAAATCGCTACCAGTTTACATATTTTATTGGCTTCATTTAACCAGTTCTTTCGAAATGCTTCATCAATGACATATTAAGCCCCACGAAATATTCATTTTATGGCCACAAGATTTATTTACGATGCTTTTAATAAATTCTTCCAAACCATAAAACATAAAAACCATTCCATCCATTCTTGCCGCGCACGAGAGAGTGCTCAAAAACTAAATTTTTAGGGCGGTGCCAAGTAGGTTCCTTTTTGGAGGTAAATTGAATACAGAGACCCTCCTTTCGAAATGCTGGCGCGATCGCGAAGAATAAATCTTTAAATAGCTCCGCTTCCAAACCGTGGTGGAAAAGTGTTCCGATGCATTCTGAAGTCCCGTTGCGTTATGAAACAAATAAAATAAAAATATGTCACGATGGGCCGCGGACAAAAACGGATACGGGTGTTTTAATGCGCTTCAGACGTGTGAATTCCACGGGGGGGGGGGAAGAAAATCTAGAAAAACTTCCCATTTCGATGGTCCCATCGAGTCGTCACGTTCGCCGAAACCATAAACCGAAGGAAACCTGAACTTCTACTCACCGGCACAGGAAAATGGAGTGAACAAAAAATAAATGAAAACGGTATGATAAATCGTTCGCAGACAAAGTTTATGGCACGTGAGATGGAAAACCTTGACGCAAGACCCGAGGTAGCCTCATCCTCGCGGTTGACATGGCGGACTGGTTGGACGGCACTTTGTGGTAGGTTTTCCCGACCGAGGATGGATCTTCGTCTTCGGTAGAAAGATTTATTTATTAATTTGTAGCGCATCGACAAAACTCATTTGTCACCAACTGGGAGGACATGTCCACTCGAATCCACACGAACACCTTCCACAAAAAGAAGGGTCGAACCTTTACCGTCGAACCGTGCGGTGCACCATCGCATGAGATTGATCTCGCCCGGGCCAGGATGCAAAGCAGGAGCTGGGAAAAGTTTCGTGTCCGGAAATTGAATCACGCTCACAAGACGTGAAAAAGCGACTGTTCACGTCTGCTGCATGCAAGGCAACCTATTTTATACAACCCTTTTTATGGCACTTCTACGGTTCCCCAAATGAAACAAGGTGGGGGGAAGGAGTGAAAAACGGGAAAAGGCAAGGGTGGTACAGAATGACAAGAATCTGAGCAAAGAACCACTCAACTATTCCACAGACCGGTACACCCAACACAAAAAAGTGAACCCATCCCTTTTACACACACACACACACACACCTTTTGATAGTAAAACCTGCTATTGGCAGCTCAGCTTGTCAAATATCCTTTTAGGTCCGTTTGTTCGTCTTGTCCCATTTCGGTTGCCCAAAGGCATCCAACCGCACTCCAAGCCATGAACCTGCCGTCACTTCCATCCCCGGACCGAATGTGATGGAGTGCATGTATTTGCATTTTCATCGAATTTCGATTGCATTCAAGGAGCTTAAGCTGGAGGTGCTTGTGAATGCCACAAGCGCATCGGTAGAGCCTTCTTCCCACCTTTCTGTGCGGTTTCGACGAACGACAATCTCAATCAAAATTCAAAAACCAGAAAATTATCACCATCATCAGCGTCAAATCGGGGGTGAAGTTTGGTTTCTCTCCAGCACTTTGTATTCCAGTGTTCAGCTCGACCAACTGATGACTACCCTTTTATTCTCTTGGCACCGGAAGGTGGGTTGTATTTCTGATCCATCAAACACACGAAAGTAATGTGCACAGTGCAATGAAATCCTATCAACCCCTTTCGACGTGTCACTGCAGGGATTTATAGGGGAGTTCTGGTTCTATCCCATTGCATACCCTCAACGCGATTTTGTCGCCATCCAAACGCATCCTTAGTATGCGGAAGGTTCCGCAGAGCTTGAGTGCTCTTATTCAGCGGTTTTATTACACCCATCATCACCTAACTCGCCAAGCGTGATTGTGGAATCATAGTCATCTCCAGCGGCACCGTATTCCCTCGCCAACCATAGAAGATGGCACCCGGAACGCGTTGTCTTTGTGATATCACGCCACGGGATGGTCTGGTCGTCAGTGCACTCTCATCACCCAGCGCTACCGAAATGGGTGTAATAAATTGCACAGGGCGTGAAATATTTGTATCCCCCCGAACACCAGAACCAGTGCGCAAGGACGAACTCTAACGTCAAGCTGTCAGAATCGTCGAGACTAGCCGAGGGTGAAACGTATAATCTGTCCCGACCAGATCCGGTAATGAGCAGAAGTGGAAGAATTCAGATAATTCCAACCAAGTTCCCCACCAACATGCGATTTTGTGCGCACACGTACACAATCAGACACACATGCACGCTGTGTCAGATTGGTGTGTGCTATCCCACAATCATACGGAACACAGATGGCAAGGACGGCACTTCCTGCGATGCGTGCGATAAAGTTTGTATTACCATCAAACCGACATTTTTCTGCACCATCTTCCCGTCAGCTCTCGTCTGTCCACTACCAAACCACCACGATGCCAAGGGTGGATTTATTTTAGGAACCCAATCCCTGACGTGGCTGTCACCCACACAAACACCCTTCACACCTCCTCCTCACCGATGCTACTCCTAGTGGTATGATTATGTGCATAGATATTTCATCATTACCATCCCATCAGGAATGCATTATTATCATAAAATGTTTGTAACTCTACCCTCTCCCAGCTACGATGGATCCCGATTTTCCCGCCCGCATTTCGGGAATGCGGTATGCCATCAATGTGTACGGAGGAAAAGGGTGGAAAATTGGTAAATCAAATTTCACACTGCATTTAATGAAGGGAATCTCCGGCACGACGCACGAGGCACCGGGAAAGAAGTGAAATGGCGTTCGCAAACCCTGACTCGCATCGGTTCCTCCCAATACAATGTACGAGTGAATATAACTTCATTAAATGGTCACACGTGGCAATCGGAGCCTTTGAACCACGTGTGCGATTGAGCGACAATGGGCTGCTTAATGAATGGCGTCGTGGAGCGAAAGCAAATCAAAGGAAAATCTATAATGCTGCATTTGGATGAACCCTTTTGATACGATCTCTCTCTCCCTCCTGATGTCCTTTTGGTACATCCTACTCTGGTGAAGATATTTCAACAAAAACAGTCACACACATTACCGCATCGAAGCAGAAATAATGAAATACAAGTGTGTTCCAACGCAAAGGACCGTGTGTCGTCTGACCTGGAAAATCGGGTTCAATTTCTGGAGAAGCTGTTGACCCTCACTTGATACGACCCAACAAAACATCCACCACACGCCCGCTTGTGGACGGTGTGGAAATATTATTCCTCCCAATTAGTACACCGTTCTCCCAAAAAGCCATCGAAGTTTGGTCTACGAGCCATTTACCGCCATAAGCGTAATTATGGTATCGATGCAATTATAGGTTATCTGTCTGGATTTCTGCAGATCAATCGGGAACGATGCTCATTTTCCGTACATTTTCTCGTTTACCTGTTTTCGAAACAAGAGCTCGTGTGTTCATCCATCTGCATCGTTCAAAGTCACATGGATCGTTTTTGTGTTCCAATTAGTAAATTTTTGTTTGGATTGTTCTTTTCGTGGAAATTGATCCCTCATTTGTTCATAGTTTGAAATTCCGAGATGAAAAACACCCGCCTAGGAAGGTTGTCGATGACGTAAGTGCTTCGGAAAACAAGTACGGGGAAAATATTTTTCCACGGCATCGTGCTAGTGAACATTGTTAAACCGGATACGTATGAGGGTAGACGTGTCTAAACGTCAGCGTTAATTTTGCCAAAATTTAATTTTCGTCCGTCTGTGGCCATTTCTTGACCGAGAACCTGTCGGATATTGGGATGTTAAGCTTCACATTTACCGTCACTAAATAACATCTACGCCAATGTTCGGACACGGAACGAGAAAAGTCCGGTGTGTTTCTTTGTGTTTTTTCTTTCTCGTCCTCCTGCCATATGACACATGTTGCTCGATTTGCGCTCGCTTTGCGCCGGTGAACTTTCATATCCAATACGCTCACGAAACATCACGCGCATAAAAGCCAATCCACTGGGTTGGACTAGGACCTGGCGGTGCTGGCAATGCCCCACTCGGGTCAGACTGACCAGCTTAACACAATTAACAGAGTGTGCATGTGCACCGGCGGACTTCGTTCCTACCAACCTCATTAGAAAGCAATTTGCTCCACCAGCTTTCGGTCCGGTTGGTAATCCGCCCTTCTTTTTTCCATCTTTCGATGCCCGATCGATGACGGTGAATTGGTTCTTGGAAAGCGGAGATGGAAATAGCACGCTCTGGATGTAAGAGACAAAACCAATATCAACTATGGTACGGTCAGGTTGATGGGAAAACCTGTCGCAAGAGAAGGCGTTGGATTGCGTGGGAGGCGTAATGTTCGAAAATAGAACATCCGACGGAAAATTGAAATGTTGACCCAATGTTTATTATGTACGGTGATGGATCGAATCTTGGCGTTTGGCTGGGCAGCGAACGGTGAAGCAAAAGATATTATCGGTTTGAACAAAGGCGATGGATTATTTGCCATGAAAAGTTCAGTATGAAATCAAAATGATGCCGGGAAAAAGGTCAAATAGGAAAACTCATCAGAAGTATTAGAAATCGTGATCAAACAAGACCCCGTAACGTATCCCTTCATCCTTTTTTCCCTTTTTTTGTTTTTTACCTTTTCTAAAATTTCTATCGGAGAAAATAACTCATGAGCATGTGTAAAAGATTCATCACAAACAGAGTATCATATGATCAGATTCGAGGATAGAAAAACACAAGAAACTTTTTAAAGTGTTGAAAACTCATCTTTTTCATCATAATATTTATCTATTTTTAAATTAATAGAACGAAAATGCTTCGCTGGCTTTATCGATCGCGAAATGTGGTTTTGGATTTAAAGTTCCATTCGTTTGGTATCTCCATCCTGACATTCACCATCCATTTTACGTTTTAAAGCATACTTCAGAAATACAAAATGATTGACGAAATATTATAAAATAAATAGTTTGTAGTAAAAAAGACCAACTCTAGCAACCGTGAAGCGTCCATTTTTTGGTCTGGAAAATGAAACAAAAATTTGTTTACCGACAGTCAATATTGTTCTGATTATTTATTTAATGTTGATAGGACAACTCGCACTAAACGCGCATAGGTAATGGTGGAAAAATAAACTTTGCATACAGGCAGTCCGGGTGGTATTTCTTTCCTGTACGCATTTTCTCCCTCAGCAACACGTCATGTGTAACAAGCAAACAAGCTTATAATAACAATCGCACCAAGCACAACCTGTCAGTATTGCAGCCAAGCGAATTGCAGCTTCGCCCCGGCTGGAAGAAGGAAATATAAAGGATTTTCATGTGGTGCCGCCAAAGGAATTGACCAGCATTTAAAAGGGAACACGGAGTAATAGACGTGTAATTGAGTGCAATCAACGAATTCTGTAGACCCATTGCAATCGTAGCCGTCATGTTCGAGGTACATCCCTTTCATTTTCCTGTCCAAAGTAAGGGTTAACATGGTTGTAATGCACGTATGCATCTGCCCCCTTCCCATGGGGGTTAGGGACTGTGTGATGTACAAACATCGATAAAATGCAAACCCCTTTCGCTGAACGGCCGATGTCAAGGCACATCCACTGCAACATCCTGTCCGAGGGTAGCGTTTTGCTTTAGAAGATTACGCCTCTAGAATGTACCGGTTTTTCGGTTTTCAACATTTTCCTTCGACTCGGCTGGCGTATTCAAACGAACTTCCGCTGTTTGGGTTCAGCGTGGGTTACGTCATTCGGGGTTTTCCTCCCAACATTTTGCGTGGGCCCGTGCGGTTCATCTGTTTTTCGCCGGGATTTATTTAGCTAACGTTGGCCGTTGCTTTTCGGTTTGCTCCGTCTTCGGCTGATTGAACGGAAGGAACGCGAAAACAAACCGCACATAACAGACCCATCGTTAACGGTTGCTTTATTTCGTTTTTCAATTTTCAATGTTCCACAAAACATACCCAGCGGCATAAATTGTCCACAGTTTCCCGAACACGACACCCACCCGGTTTTCCGGTGATTTTGAACAAGTTTCCAAAGTCCCCCACCGGCTATCCACGATCGATCGAACGATAATGGACCCGAAACATCCTTTTCGTCCCCTTCTTCCCGGTTCGATAAAGTTTGCCACTGTTGCGTGACCCGATACAAGCCGTAAAACTGCCGGTTGTACGAAAGTACCGCACCTTAACGTGGTACTTTTCAAACTTTTCAATCCCTCATTAAAAGAATCGGCGTTATGAATTGCTCAATTAGCGACACCGAGGCGTCCCACGTGCGATAACTATTCTTCCGGATTTTCCCAACTTAAAATCGATGTGTCACATTCGGCTGCCGGTAATGTTTCTGCGGGTTTCTTGCAAGTGCGCCGGGTGAAACTTCATGCCATAGTGTTGCTGTTTCCAGTTTGCAAAACCTTGAATGTTTGTGCACCGGGACGTGTCCTACTTCCGGGCACGAGAACCCACCAGATGCAATAACTTCAAAAGACTGCCACCAACACATGGGCACTTGTCCCCCGTGCCCGTCGGACGCGTGACAAACTAGGGATTCTGCTGCAAAACTCCCCAGACGATCACCAAAACGGCAAACTTAAGCGTAAAGCTTTTCTCATTTTCCTCATCGAAAAACTCTCGAGCAGGATTTAGTGCCCGCTAGAGGGAGAGAAAAACCTGCGACGGCCGGATGTTGCCGTTGCCACCACTGACCACGCATCCGTTTCCGCATTCGCCACACACCGTTCGGCCACTTCGGAGAAATTCCGTAGTGATTTGTGCAGTGACAACTTTGCCAACACAAGGTCTGCGGTTCTGCGGCGATACTTGGCGACATCAAGCTAGTATCTCGATGGGATTGAGGGTAAGAATGTCTTTTAGTTTTTTCTTCTGGGCATAGGACAATATCGAGAACTCCGATTGTGGTCCAGCTGTTGCCACTTAGATGACACTTTGACGAAAGGATCGCCACAAAAAAGGGGCAACAAGAAACAGGCAAGATGGGTGGGGCGAAAGTCCACCTCCTCCCGACAGATTCCAGAAGGCCAAAGATTTCACACGCGCCTCGTCAATAGTTGCCGGTGGCCACCTTCCGATACAACAGGGACTGCGAAAAGTGTTGTGCCTAGAAAGGCTGAGCACAAGAAAACACTGTTTCGTCCTCCCTTGGGGAGCTGTGGGACCTTCCAACTCTGACCTGTCTTGCCTTTCCAGGGTATTAAAAACAGGCCGACCGAGAAAAGCAACCTTTCCTAGCGTCTCTCTGCCAAAGCTGCTTAGAATGTCAATCCGTTGCGTTCCACTTGACCTAGGTGGAGTGGATGTTTTTTCTACTTCGAAGCCAGAAGTTCACCCGAGTGTCCTGGCGCATGCCGAAGAAATTAATGCAAATGAGAAAATAATCGAAACGGGGGCAAGAGATAGTGTGGAAGCTCTGCTACCGATTGCGCTCTCGCCCGCTGTTGCTGGATAAAAAGGCAACCCAAGAAAGTGCCTCGACAAGTCCGGATTATGACAGATAAGCTTCTTTGAACTTCTCCGATATGGTGACGAAATGCCGGAGACGAAATGGATGGGCGCACTTCGTTCGCGTCTTCAATCGAGCTGAAGACAAGATAAAATGCGAGTGGATTCTTTGGCGTTCGGAGGATGTGCTTTGTTCGCCAGTGGCTCGACAGTTTTCCACGAATCACGCTATGCGAAACACAATCATCAACTCATACCCGCGAGCTGCTCTGGATCGTTCTCCACGGTGGCCTTCACGACCTTTGGCTCAGTGAAAAAGAATGACCGGCGCTTGATGGAACCAATCTGCCATTTTTCCCCGGTGGCTGAGTTCAATGTTTTGCTCTCGACTGGCTGCTGCCCGCTTTCCTTAACCGGTTCAGTTTAGGGCAAACTTTACGAATCAGGAATTGCCCCTCCGGGACGTCCGTGGCGGAACAAACATTTTCCTAAATGCAGACACTTTAGGGGGACCGATTCGCCCGGTTCGAATTCAAAGCCATAAATATTTCGAACGGGTTTTTCGAAAAAAAAGTGAAAGATCGAAAAAGTCGATGTTCCCCTCTTTCGAGGGGAGGTCTTTCGTGTCTCCGCTTTTTATGCTCTTCCTCATCCTGATGGACTCCGCGCTGCTGCCGAAGCCAACCGCGCTACCACTTAAGCCATCAGGTACTGGTGGCTCGGCGACGCTAAATTAGGTACAGTAGAAGCGGCGCCAAATTGCTTCGTGCCGCCGAAATAAACCTCATGCGGCATGCCGTTGTACCGAAATCTATTCAAAGTGTTTGAGCTTTCGAACGTTGCAACTGGCAGATTGTCGTGTTCAACCATTGCAATGTTTTTCATAATCTATTTGTAACTCTGTTGTGATTTGATCATTGTGGTAAGATAACAAAATGGATGTTTTGAAACTTTACCGTGATTAGCGATATTGTCCAATGTATTTAAACTCTTTTGACATTATTTGAAGGTCCAAATTGAAATTATATTTGCAATATAGATTAGTTGAGTAATTTAAATGAGGATAAGTATCAGACCAATTGATTTGTCAGAACATGGCAATGCTTTGCTTCATGTTTTATTTGACATAATTCTAATTGCAATTAATGACATACCTGGACAAATGCTTGCTTTCTCGGAAATTTCCTGTATAATTATACAAATTGATACATCTCATTGGTTATCGTAATAATTGATGCACTATTTCACATCAAGCAATGTCCACATGCGTCTAAATGTAGAACATGCCGTCTTTTCATATCTATTCTTCTAGCATAAATAAGTAGTTAGCATTTCCAGATAGCGTTTTAAAATGTGCTACATAAGACAGTTCAATTAATAACCTTTCTAAAACATACCATTGCTTTCCGATCGAATTGATACAACCAAAGAAATAGCGATATCGGGAGGCGTAACGATTTATTCAAAAGTTGAATGGGCGATTACTAAGCCAATTCTTGGGCTAAAAAACTTTTGGTGAGAGGTATGGGCTTGAAATAAGATTCTCTTCCATTTCTTATAATAAAAAAGTTTTGAAATTTTTTGAAAAAAACTTTTTGTTCGGAAGGCGCCGACGGGATTCGATCGGCGCCGGGAGCGTCGATGGGTCGAGAGAAGTGTGCGACGAGGCGAAGGGGTGATTGCGAGAGGCAGTCGTGCTGGAAAGGTTTGTGGCGCGGGTGCGAAACAAAACGGTAGTCGAGTTGATGGACGCGCGACGCATGAAGGGTTTGTGGTGCGGGTGTGCAGCAAGCGAGAAATCGAATCGGGATTTCGAACTTCTATACTTCCAATGAGGGGGAAAGAGAAAAAGCACTTTCGAGCTTTCCTAAAACGCGAAAAAGTTTGGTTGGGTTGTGGCGCGGGTGCGAAACAAAACGGTAGTCGAGTTGATGGACGCGCGACGCATGAAGGGTTTGTGGTGCGGGTGTGCAGCAAGCGAGAAATCGAATCGGGATTTCGAACTTCTATACTTCCAATGAGGGGGAAAGAGAAAAAGCACTTTCGAGCTTTCCTAAAACGCGAAAAAGTTTGGTTGGGTGGTGTATCTTTTTCCCTAAAACAGGTTGCCAGCGGATCAAACGAACCAGTCGAGAGATTCCGGTCGCTCAATGGCGGCTCGGTTTAGGCAAAATTGAAATTCCATTATCTTTGAAAAATAGAGCAACGTTGTCTCGGTGGCGTTCCAATGGAGCACTGTTTGCGGCACACAGAAACACACACATACATACTAATGCACCGTACATTAGTCGACGACTCATAAATCTTTGCATTTCGTTTCCACTTCATTAGTTTCCAGTGTGAGGATAGAAGAAAACTGAAGCAGCGGGATAAAGCTGTAGGTAAAAGTAAAGTCATCCTTCAGATGTGCTGATATCCTTGGCATGCCAAAAGCTGTTCCGATCTTTTCTTCCCAGATTCTCCATTAAAACAGGAAAGGAACTCGTCAGTTCATCAAATTGAGCTGCCATGCAAAACTCTTCCTCCGTAGTCAGAGTAAGGCAATTTTCCGTAAAAGAAAATGGAACTGACTTTTGCCATGAGTTAGCTTCCGTTGCAGAGGCAGTTTGGTCAAAAATAAATAGCAGAACGATGTACAATCCGCAACAATTTAATGAAAAAAACCTCCTGGAAACTCTCACTTAGGAATGTCAAAAAACTATTCGATTTTTTAAATTCGCTTGATGTTGAAAAGGTTTTATAAAAAAAACAGCCCTATAACAATGCTTCTCAAGATTATTTTATGGTCAATTTTACGATGGCCACTATCACTCGATGTTAACAGATTTCACAGTTGATAGTTTTCAAAGTTAAAATGTGCAACCATCTACCGTCACGTAATAAAGCATGTTATGATAGAAAGGAAAAATTAAGAAAGCGAAGTCATGGAGAAAAAAACGATAAAAATGCACAAGGAATGCTTAAGGAAAATAAAGTTGAATCGAGCGGCAGACAACAAAGTGAGATGTGGAAACATCAATCCAAAAAGTGAACGGGGAAAAATTTAATTCGATAAAAATGGCTGTTTGATCAAAGCAATTTCCATTCGTCAAAGCTAGCGATCACTCGCATGCTTGCTGAAATATACGCGTGCTTGTGTATGTTTGAGCGTGTGTGTTTATGTTATAAATATTTCAACCTTGTATACCGTAGCAGAAGCTCAACGTTTGCCCCCTTTCACCGTACAAATCTTCCTCCCTGGGAGAAACCGAAGAAGCAGGATCGAAGGAAAAGATAAACCAAAGAAAGGAAAAAAGTAGAACACTTCCCCGTGCGTGTGTGAGTGCATATATAAAGTACAATCATTTGTATTCATCCTTTTTTCCTTTATTTTGCTCCATTTCTGCAACTCCACCCACTTCGGGAGCAAACAAAACTGCCGAGAGCAAAAAACAACCCGCAGTACACACAGTTGCTCACTGTATAAAGAGATCTAACTTCTACGGGAAACTCCGGCCCCCTTCCCTGGTATCCTCGGGGCGAAACCTGTCGGTTTCGGTGCAGATGCTCCATTTATTAAATTTTTCCTTTTTCCGCCCACCACCCATGGAAATGATGTGATACAAAGCAACACTGTGGGGCAGCAAGCAGCGGGAAAACAAAATGAAATAAAAACCGGAGCATAAAACAAAAATAATAGCGATAGGAAAGCAGGCAAAAAAAGCCACAACACCCAGGCGCTCCAACTTGGGCGTCAGTTTCGCATGACCGCGCGTTGGTTGGCGTTGGCTCGCAAAACTTCCCTACCGACCACCACCCACCCACCCACCGACCAGATCCAGTAACAAATTGCCAGTAATGTAGCAGAAGAATATCAACCTGCCATGGATTATGCTTTGTTCTATGACTTTTCCTAATGTGCCGTTACGGGGCTCCTCGAGGTGAAGGCATTCGGAACGGTTTATGATCGTTTGTAACAAAGAACGCACAGGCACGTGCACAATGACACACCATACAGCCGGGACCGGGGACCACACAACGCGAGGGAAAACGCCAGCGTTTAGAAGTATTGCGCCCGAGCAATGAATAACTGCATATGCACTCGCCGCGCTCGGCTGCAGTTGGTGCATGTTGCACCAGGTTCAACGAGGCGACTATGTTCAACCGCCATGTGCCGCATGCACGGACCCGTAGCCGACCTTCTTCGGACACCTTTGTTCCGGTAGAATGTTGACCACCACCGGGGAATGCTCGACGAAAAACGATACCTTCCCTATTTACGTTCCTCATGTTTATAGATAAATTTATGTCAAGCAAACGTGTGCTTCGAGATGTATTCCTTCTTTTTCTCGAAGCTGCCGGCTTTTATTTTACCATTTTCGAGCTCCTCTGAGGCGCGGACATCCTTCCTAAAAGAAGCCCTCACGTTCCAAGTGCAAGTGTACAGGGCACCCGAAAAGCGGACGCCGACATTCGGGAGTGCACGAGACAGGTCGCATTGTATTGCGTTCTGGTCGTAACAGAGCAAACATATGACTCCGTTCGTAGCATTTTCACGACGGGGAACCCTCTCCATACTGGTTGGTGCTCTTCGACGTCTCAAGGGCAGCCCATTTCTACGGTGGCATATCAAACGGCACGGGCGATGGAAATGAAGTCGCTCGCAGCGGGTTTTCGGTGGCTTTTGACGCATCCGTGGGTGCGTGTTTGCTTTGACCGTAGCCCGTTGGTGGGATGTGACAGAAAAAAAGGCTCCCAAAATATATTCAAAAGCCGTCATCTGCCGGTTCGTCTGCAAGACCGTCGCTTTTCCTCCCCTCCTCTGTGGTGAACCATCTGTGGTCGTCCTCCGAACGAAACGGTTCGGTGTTTATTTTAACCCTTCCGACCCAAACCGACATTTTGTTGGTTCGGTACCACTTTGCGGTTGCCGTATTCTTGAAGCAGCTGGCGGTGAGGAAGAGTGGGGAACAAGAGAAAAAAAGATACCGCCCATTTGGAAATCATTCAAACACACTCAATTTTCCACATGCGGAAAATGAGCACCCGTGTGTGCGTTCGGTTGAAGGAAATAAAAGTTGGAAGAAAGACAGGGAAACAAAAAATTGGGAACCAATACCGAAAACGTCACAAAGAATATTTGTCATGGCAAGGAGAGTAGAATAAAATAGGTACTCCACCCACTCGAAGGACATCTTCGTTCAAGGATGTTTATCTTTCCTAGTGGACGCCTACGAACCAAAATCGAATGGCTGTGGCTCTTCACTTTCGCTAGCTTTTCCGCTCCCCTTGGAATCCCTCCAGAGAAGGACTTGAGAAATGATAAATGATAAGCGAGGAATCGATAACATTTTACGGGTTTCACATTTTCAGCCCATGCCGGGTGCGATTTTGCTCCTTCGAAAAGTATCCTCTTCATCCTCGCAATGGAAGAAAATGTTCGAGAAACATTCCCTTTTGGGACTACGCTCGGAGGATGCAATCATAATTCTTGCTATAAATAAACAGTTTCTATGCGTTCCGTTCGGAAGTTTAGGAGAAATCCCCGCAGCACTGAAGGGGGTGTAAGGAAGTTGTTTATTTTGAGCCATACATTAAACTCCACCTGCTCTTGTGTGTGTCTGCTAAGTACACACTTCAAAGCTTGAATGAAGGAACGGTAGGTTTACACGAAGTGAGCTGCTCAGGAAAGTGTTGCTCATTAATGCGAACTAAACAGAAAGTGACAATTTCTATGCTCATGATGAGTTGTTTGAAATGCTTGATCCTGTCTACTTAAGGATAGGTCTTGTTAAACGTTAAGTCTTTTATTCGCTTACGAGCGGGATGGGACCGGTTTCCATTTGAGTGGTTTCTTGGGAATCATTTCGAAACTAAATGCTACTGGAGTGTAAAGTGTGTCAAAGTGTTTTCATGATGTCATGCCTTCCGTTCGGGTATCGCACTGCAGCTTCCAATAAACCTTGGGATTTCGCTTATTGCGCAAGCCCTAGGCTACTGGTTCATCCGCAAGGCTCGTGTCACCCCACGCACCACTGAGCTAGCAGTATCTGACTCCACGAACGTGTGGGTGAAAATTGTTGAACTGTCACACCGTACCGTAAATCCGAACATTGGATTATCTTCGGTGTCGCGCGAACATTACACACCCTCCTTTCCCCGCAACTGGCCCAAGAAGGCGAAAGGACGAACACGGTGAGCACCGGGGGTCAAATCTTCCCCACGTCAAAACAACACTTTCCGACAGCGATTACATTAACGTGGAACGACGCTACGTGCCCGGACTTCCTTCAATCTTTCGCTGCAAAGCTCGTGGTGCTGCTCGACGAAGAAGAACATCATCATCGTCACACGTCGAGTTCCCGCGTCCACTTTCTTCAGCGTCATCCCGAGCGAGCACCAAACCACTTCCGAGATCCACCAAGTCATAATGGATCGTGTAGCCAGAAGCGTAGTGACTTTCTTCAAAAGTCCCGGGCCTCCACGGGCCGGAGCGGGAAGGATGTGTGTGATGTGTGTGATTTCTTAATTCTTCGCACCGACACTCAGATTTGTTTTGACACCGGTACACGGGAAACAATTTTCTCCGCCAACCACGCGCTAGCGTCTTGGCGCAGGGGAACCATCCGGGGCCAGAACTGGTTCACGCTGTGCTCGTCCGATCTCGAACGATGATTCCGAGTTCTACTGAGTCGGCAAGAAGATGACGGTCCATGACATGACTGGAGACAGTTCGGGGAAGAAAGCGGGCGTTGGAGTGAAGGCATACACACAAAAAAGTAATACCAAACATGATGCTGAAGTCATCAACAGCAGGATATAAAGATATAATAAGGAAAAGAGAGAACAGGAAAAAAAGCGTTTGTTCGCCTTTACCCCCTTTTGCCACCTTTTTCACCGAATCGGAAGGATTTCTTTGCTGCATCAAAAGAAATCAAAAGAAAAGCATCGTGCACGTTGCGAATGCTCCCGATTCGAGCTCGTATTTGCCTCCGGCCGGCACACCGGTTCTACAAACGACCGAATGGGAACCGACGCAAAGGCACGAAAATAAAGTAAACGTTTAATTGCGCCTAATAACACATGCAACTCCTTCCAGCAGCGGTCGCCGTTGCACCCAATGGAAGATGTTGACGGAGCGAACAGGAGATGAAGTAGTAGTCGCTCGGCTGTCACTCTTGTATCAGCCGCTCTCCTCAAATCCCGCTTGGTCTGCCGTCACCAGACTCATATAAATAGCTTCATCGGGCGCAGAAATACACTTCCAAGCGATAAAATACGTTATGACACTCATTAAAGCGTCATAAATTATCTCGCGCCAGGCGGAATAAATGGGGCGGACAGACGGGCAAGCCGTGGTAGAAATGATGAGGCCCGATCAGGCCCGATCCTGCCCTTGGCCGGTTGCGATGCAAATCCACGCCACTTGCCTCCGATCTGAGGCTGGGAGCGGGAATTTGATACAATGCACCACGCGTCGAATTGAAAGGATCGTTGGGAAAAGTCTCAACGCGTATGACCCAACGAAACCTGAGAGATCGGTGTAAGGCGTTATGACTGAGGACAACATTAACGTTTTTTTTAAATTATTTTCTTCAAGCCATCTTAACCAATAAATTTTACCATAACTCAAACAGTACTCATAATAGTAGCAGTATGTCTGTTTGGTTTTAATGTTTCTAAAGCTAACGAGAGGTTATGATTGAAATGAAGAGATGAGGAACAATAAGTAACTTTATGGATCTTTCGGGTAACATTTATGCTAAGAAACATTAATATTAAATCTTACATACATATGGTGAGAAACGAAGAAAATATAAAGATACGTACATTTGAAACTTGCTTAAAACCTAACTAAATTATCCGTCTTGAATATCTATTGCTTAAAGTATTGACTTGTTTTACTTTCTAATAGAACTCAAAACCATTGAACGTTTTTATTTTGATAAAATTTAGGTAATATCTTTGCTACAAGCCAAACACAATTAAAAAAATGTGGACATGCTTCCACGCTGAGAATGGTTTTAGAGTTTCTATTAAATCATTTTTCGATTGATTCAAACCGAATTTGAAAAGTTTTCAGTGATATCTTCAACAAATACAGTTTGCCAGAACTATTTTTTTCGGCAGATTAATATGCTTGAGATATGCAGCCCTATTACGATGGTTATTTATATTATTTCGCAATAAAAGCATGTCGTTTTAACATGACAAAGTTCACGGGCCCAACAAACATCTGGCACAATATTTTTACTGCACCCCTCTGTACACTATCATTTCGACTAAAGGTTTCTATCAAATAGAACAAAGGGAATCATTTTCAAATAAATAACTCAACTCTCAGTACCACTCACACAATGCTCCCTGCTGGGCCTTTTTATACGAAAACAGACATAAAAAAGGCATAAGAAAACTTCGCATTGAACACCATTTTCCTACTGACCCCCGTGGTCAACCCGTTCTAGCTTTTCCAACCCCGCAAATCGAACCATCTAGGCGAAAACTCGGTAAGAACGACATCGTGTTTGAGCTCGAGCAACCTGGCACGAATGGATCTGGCTTGTTCGCGAATCGTACCAGAAATGCCACCCCACACGATTCCAACCCATAAGCTTTTCTTTGTATGTTTGTGGACATACCATTTTTCATGCCCACGCCCGCTGGGTTGCCGAAGGATATTTTTCCTCGGTTTGGCGTTTTTACGTAATGCTATCTCCACGGTTATAAAGTTCGTTTTTTTTATCTTCAATTTGGGTGGTTTGCGATGCTTTCCGAAAGGCTTCGGGCAGTCGACATGGTCGGCATCGGTGTGTTGGACACCATTGGTTATGATTTCTTAGAATTATGGAATGAAACTCCTGGTTCTGGTTTGCTTGTGGACGAACGACGAACGACACCATCCCCGTCAACCGGAACAAATTCAATTCCATCCTCTACCAGAAGCGCCTTCTTCGAAATCCTACCGAACTTTCCGGACGTGCATGTCGTTGATCAACGGTTTCGAAACGGCCCTATATGGTTTGATGTCCTGTCGTAAATGAATCACGTCCTTTTTTCACCCCCAAACTTCCCTCTTGTAGCTCCACTGCCCGAGGAAGAGAGTAGCAGAGAATTTGCATTTTTATAAACACAGTTGCTGGTGGACGAAAGTACAACCTTCACCCCCGACTTTGGCAGAACGACGCAAATTGATTTGTCCACCATGATCCCCTCCCCACCTCCCCTTCCTCCTCAACAGTGGGTGGGAAGCGGAGCGGATACTGAAATAGAAACTAATAAAAACAAACGCTGGCCACCGACGGCGAATTTGTTTCACTTGCCGAATTCGCTCCGCGTCATATCGCGTGTCGTACTGGACTTTACAGCAGAAAAGATGATGGTCCATGGTAACGGACGATATCATGGATTCGAAACACACACACACACACCCGTGCATGGGCTTGTAGTAAAACAGCAAATCCGGTCAAATAAAAATACGGACGCAAAATCCATCCTGCGCCACCCTCGTACTGGTCGGTTGCTTCATAAATTGTGCGATGCAAGCGTTTTCTCTTATTTTGTCAAAGGTTTTTTACACTCTGCTCGGTCCGCGGAACATCCGAACGCTGGACTTGCCGTTGTTTAAAGCGTCCCGCAGTGTGCTCGCTGGTCAGGGTGGAAATTCATATTAAATATGGTTCAGCATTTTAGTGCCAGAATTTTGCTTGCGATGCGGTAGAAAGCGAAAACCCGCGGGGATGCGAGAGCACCATGAACGCCTCTAAAAGCTGAAAGCCAATGAATTCATAATGGCGGTCCCTGCAGGTATCTTGAAGGCCATGGTTGGGTCATGGAACCATGCCAAATACAGATTGGTGTCAGTTTCAGTATTCAATGCATCAAACATATTGTACCGGAATTTTGTTCAAAAACCTCCCGCATTTTCGGTTATAGAGAAATTGTTCAATCAGTTTTTAATTCAATCGTTTTGTGTTGTTTTTGACAACTTGAACGACAAATTTGACCAACACAATCATAATGAGCATACTGTTCTTGACTTTGCTTCCGACTTCCGACACGGATGCGACAAATTCTGTCCTGATCAACGTATTAGTTTTAAATTTTTCGCGGTTCAAAATTCAAAGGTGTTGCTACAATTTTTATTAAAAATTAAGGTAAGTAGCAATAAACTGATTAAATTGATGAGTCAAATGATTATTAAAGCCTCTTCTTTCATGGAACGAGATGGGTTTTAAAAATCAGTATGAACATATTCGAATGATCCTTATGATTTATTATCCAATCAATCAGTGCAATGATTTTTCACAACATTCGTTTGATTTTCCGCTATTTCATAATTTGTCTCATTGGATGGAACTAACAGGTTTAAAATATCCACAACAAATATTTAATGGTTTCATTCCGGTTTTGCATATTAAAGTGGTTGAAGGATGAGAAAAACATCAAAACAATTTGCTTCTTGCTCACCATAACTATTTTTTCGTTCAAGATGGATGTCCTACATCGATAACAAATAGCTAATGCAAGCCGGCTGCCAAGCTTTGTGTAATCAATTCGGCAATGCTAATTAAATTGCGACACGCTTGCTGAATATCCGGCATTGGCATTTTCTTTTTGGGGCGAACTGTTATCTTGCTTTTGATTGATTTTCGAAGACAGATCACTGCATACCAAAGAACACCGTGCCACTATGTTTTCGTAGACGTCGTCGTTCATTCGACGCTAGATGTGATAAGCCAAACTAACCAATACCAATAGGGTACTAACGATTTACCTCGAGCTAGCTCGTCGATAGGAAACGTTGCCCAAAGTTGGAGTCCGTTCTCGAGCGTCGCCCTGAGCAGCCACCGTAGCAATCGGTTTTATTTTCTCATTTTCGAACTCCATCACAAACGACTTTCAACGGGCGAAGTGTTGTCCAATTTATCGGGGATCATTCTATTTTTTCCCTGCCTCACTCGAAGCTGGTGCTTCGCTTTCCATTTCACGGCCCAACATCACATCCCATTTGCCATCGTACAACGCCCAGCGCCGAAAAGGGTGGCCATGGTCGTTTCCCTGGTTAACTTTCATGATGCTTTTTCGAGCCTTTGGTTTTTGTTTTGTTTTATGCTCCACACTTTCATCATGGCTGCGGTCGTCAGCGCGGGCCTCCGTCGAGTGCTATCCGGCGAAAACGTCCAGCTTGAGCCCAAAATATACACGCCCCGTCCAATCCCTCCACCCGCGGGACAATCTCAATCATCGGTAACGGTTTTCCGATTCCTAACCTTAGTTGCGCTCGACCGTGGCCGATGTTACCCTGCGGTGTCGTAAACCGGCCAGTTCGGAGCTGTCGAAAAACTCCACCACCAAAGTTGGGACGGAATTCTGCTCACGCTGTCCGCGCTCGCCGGAGGCTGGATCGTAAACGGAAGTAGCTACCCTTATGTCTGCACGCGCTCACCGGAAAACCCTTCTCGGGGAGCAGTGAGTGTACGGAATGGTTGGAACCGACCGGTTGGAGTGTTTCTGCGCCGGACTGGCAAAGTCGGAGTTGAAACACGGCACGAAATTGCCGCTGTGCAAAGGATGCAGGGTAAAAATGTTAACAATCAGGTGTGCCAAACAGGAAGCCACACAACAACGGCGCAACCCACAGCAACTGTAGTGAAAAAAGAAAACCCCAAACGGAAGAACATACACCACGTGCATGGTGATGCGTCTCCCTGGTCTGGAAAGGACACCTGAGGTGATCGATAGCGTTGTGCGATGAGTTACGAGTGGATGGAAAAACAAAAATGGTCCATCACCGACACCTCGTCACAAACCCCCGGAGGACCACTTCAGGTGTTCCGTCGTATCGCCGCTAACGAACTAACATTGGAGAAGCGAACGCGCGGCCCAAGAAGAAGAGTCAACTAACTAGCAAACAAAACGGCACGAAAATAAACACACACACACACACACACACACAAAAAGAACACGTCTACAGCAACGATCATCTGGCCCAGCGGATGCTGGCGGGCACATCATCGGGAGTTTTAGAAATATCGGGCCAGAGAAATCCTAAACGACATCGCTCCTCCCCAAGACCGACGACGACAACCGCACGTGATGGTTGTGTTTAGATAAAGTTGTACGAGCATGCTCTATACAGACGTACCACGTGGTGGCACAAGCACATCATCTCCTCTCGGCCCGTCGTTGATTAATTGCGAGTGATTTATCTGACCCGCCTTGCACACGCACGAGAGTACGAGGAGGATGGTGTCCAGATGGCGCACGCGGTCGTTTTCGATCGTTGCGAAGTCTCAGCGAGGACTCCGAGATCGTTTAATTGAACCCTTGGATGAATCGCGTGCTCGAACGATAGTGCGAAAATCCAACGAAGGATTTTTTTGTTTGTGGTTATCCTGCACGATTCCTTATGGCGTAATTTATATTGTAGGATAGTGCCAGAGACTAGTATTTTTTTTTCTTCCAGATAAGCATCAGATTGAACATGCACGCTTTTGTGAGATTGCTCAGTTTCAACTAATTGATATCCCACAGGATCACAACAGATTTATGTTCGGATGAAATTTGATTTGAAGCTATCCGAAAAGTTGGAAGAAACAACTTCAACCCAACTTGAAAACAAATAGACTACTTATCTAGAAGTAACGTTATGCAGTTAATACCCAAAGTTTTCCGGATAAGAAAAGATACTCTAGGAACAAATTGACAATCTCAATCCAAAATAATAGATTTCCGAAATTATGATACTGTTCATCTTAGACAAATCATTGCAGTTAAATTTAGTAGCGTTTCAACTTTATGTTTGCTATTAATTCTGTATAAACTAATAAATTAATAAACTCTTTTCACATAACAAATGAATCTTCATTTGTTCTGTCATCCGACTAAAGATGTTTGGTAAACCATTAAATTAAAGATAAATTTAAGCCAAAACGACTAAAGATGACTAAAGATGTTTGGTAAACCATTAAATTAAAGAAAAATATAAGCCAAAACAAACGGTCTCAGTATGAATACGCTTCTCAAAGGTTAAGCCTAATCTGGTTAATTTTATGTAACCTTTGCTATGTGACCTTTTATCTAATTATCCTTTTCCATCGTTGAAAATTCTGATCGGATTTTTAAAGATTTTTCTCTAAAGCAACCGGTACATAAGGGTTACCGTCCAGCTGTCGTTTATCTGTGCGTTCAATTCTCCTCGTTTCAAACCCCCTCCGTACCGTCAGTTCCATTCTATAATCATTTCAAATCACCATCCTCTTTCATGTGTGCCTCTTTCTTTTTTTGCTTTGCCCAATGTTGTACCAAATTGCCAATCGTTTAATGTTCATTACAACTTCCTTTTCATTTCACTTCAATCCTATCGTCCCACTGCTTGTCTGCGCTGATCCAGTGTGTGATCCAGGTATTTTCTTGCACAGCGCTCCCGTCGCGTTCAATTCTTCGACTTCTTCGGGCTGTTTGCCCCACGGCTGGGTAATGGTGGCAGTCTGTCGTCGCTTTTATTGGATTAGAAGATTGAGTGCTTATTTTGCACGCTGCAGGGCGACGATGTTTCCCTTTTGGACCGAACGTCCACGTTGCGTTCTTTATATTTTACTTCTACTTCCTGCCACCCCGAATAGACAGACGCAAGGGGCCAGGACGTGCCAGAGCAAAAGCAACAGCATCCACCAGCGTAAGGATCGCCACATCGACTCTACGCCTAGTCGTCCGCCCCGGAGGGAATGTGACAGCATTTTTCCCATTCAAGGCACCTCCCGCCGGAAGCTCTGGATGTTGGTAAGGCGGGAAGGAAATTTATGTTTTGCTGTGAGTGCGGGTGACAATGTGTATTTATTTGCCACGAGTGGAAAGCGGAAAAGCTCCGGGTGTATAAGCGGGTGGACGTGATACTGTTGTATGGCCCAGCGATTCGTCTGCTTGTACTACCCACACAAATACACACACACATATCACAAAAGCTACACAAAACTGGCTCCCGCGCACTCGAGTTCCAATCGTTTCCGGATAATTTGATTTATTAGAATTGTAACACTCGGTTGTAAGCATGTTCTTTTGTGGCACGCCAACTCCAAACGGAATGGGAAAAACAGGATGAAACAGCAAGACCAACCCCAAGCTAGGAGGCACGAAGTAGGGACGCAACGAAGGCGACGATTTCTTTGTTTGAGGAAAAATCAATTTCCCACTTTCGATCCGGTCAGTTGCCTTCTGCTATCGGAGATGGTTGCCGAACGAACCGATACTGACAACTGCTGCTGTTGATGACAGTCTTCATCCTTCTGTCTTTTCTATCCCGACCCCTTCAGCCCGAGGGATGTCCTTTTCCTTGTGGCCAGTTTTAGCCACCACTTCAAACACGAAGAGAAACACCCGCCCACACACCCGTTCAGCGGATAATCGGTTTGGTTTCGCTTCAATGTTCCGGGTGCTTCTTTCCGTTTCCTATTTGGTGCGCTAATAAGTGTGATTAATACTTGTAGTCCGATTGTCCGATCGAATTGTATCCTATCTTCCTTCTTCGCATCGGACCGTACAACATGGTGTGCAGCCCCATTCAAGCGATCCAGCCATTCTCTAAGAGTATAGAAATCTTATGAAAATACCACTGCCACTAGAGCCTATCGCTGCAGATGACACCGAAGGTACAGTGTCTGTGTTTGGCGAGTGTTGTATTCCTCCTTTTGCTTCCGGGCAGACCAATTCTAGGCAATCCTTTTCCGCCCTCATTTTCCGGAATCACACGCTCGACGTGTAGATAACATCATCCCTTTTCGCCAATAGACTGAAATTAGACTCCTGTGCTCGAGCTCGCTTGTATCTAGGATCCTCCAATGTTCCCAGGGAAGAGATCCCGGCATTTTGTCACAAAGAGTCGAAGAATCATCCGCAGATCCTTTGTGCACGGAATTGTTTCTACTTGCGTTCGAACTCGCAATCCGTGATTTCTGATTGGAAGGCGACTCTTAGTCGAGAAATCCTCCGGCTATCACACTTAATTACGATCGAATTAATCTAATTGGAAAGTGTTTTATTTGATCTTGCCGTTAGCTTGGGATAAACACACATTACGTGAGATATGTTTGCCAAATTTAAAGAAATACTCTTCTGTCAATCGAAGACAGGAAGATATGGAAGGATAATTATGAGTGTTTGCAATTCTTGAATGAAACGACGTTCGTTTAAATTCACAAGGATACATTTGGACAGCTTACCTGGTGGGCACATGCATTCGTTGCCAATCTGTTGGACCGCCGCCTGTCGATCCTTCCGGGATACCTTGAGCGCCGACAGGTCACGCCGCATCCGTGGCAGTTCGGCAATCTGGTGCGAAATCTTTCTCACCACATCCGAAACCGTCTCCTCGTCCTCGTGCTGCTCCACCGTCTCACCCCGGGGCGAGTCCTTGCGCAGCGTGATTCTTCTATATACATCGCTCACCCGAGCCTCGAGCAGACTGAGCCGTTCTTCGATACTAACTAGACTACTTAATTTATCCTCTACGTATGCTTGGCGCAGGTTCGCGTACACCGTCGCCCCGAGCGCCACGATGCACATGAGATAGAACAGGTAGTTGAGCAGCGAGTGGGCGGACGGCTTCTCACACCGGCCCCCCTCGAGGCCACTGCCACTGCCTTTCCTCCGGGACGGGTTGGCGGAACCCGCCGGACTGGCGTTCGCTTTGGCATTGAACTTTTTGGCGTTTGCTGCGGGGCGTTCGGCCGTCCCCGTGGAACCGTTATATCCACTAACACCTGAACCTGCAGCGAGCCCCTGAGACAGCATCGGGGCTGCCGGTGCCACCTGCGCCATCACTTCTCCACTCTGCTCAACGGGAGCCGGCATCCGTTGCTGCAGAGACACCGGATCGACCGGGCCGACGTTTCGCTTCGATGTTGCGTTCGCCGCGATTGTTGTTGCCATCTTGCATCGGGCTCCTAGTACCTCCGTGTGGCACTAGCTTCGGAGCCTAGGACCTCCCAAACACCCCACTGACGCACACACGCACACACACTAAACACCAACCGGGCAAGAATCAGGATTGCGCGCGATAACGCCCGGACGGGACACAAGGAACCAGGGAAACGCGTGGACACTCGAGGCGGCGACGTCGTCACACGGGAGCATTTCCATTATCGGGCCTTCATGCGAGAAGGCGGATTGGATTTTCACCGGGCACTTTAATTTTCTCCTCTCACCTCGTGTCGGTTACCTTTTCGGAAACGATTGTGTACTAATAAATTCTTAAAACACACACACGCACTTAAAAGCACAAACACACTCGAGCACAAAACCCTTGATGGCACTAAAGATTAATCTCCTCCCCAAGAGGAAGATATGCTGGGGATTGAGGATTTTCGGGAAGCAATTTTCCAGCACAATTCTTATCGGATTTTCGTTAAAACTTAATTATAGCTTCGTTTGGAACTGACGATGTGTCGGCAGATCGGACTGTAAACATCGAGCGGAACTGTAAATAAAATGATCGCATCGTTGAAAAATATCCACCGACTGTAACTGGAACCGGATTCACGTAAAAATTATTTAAAATTGTACGCCACTAATTTCACGGCATGTGAGAAAAAATATTTACCGGGAAACACACGTTCGAAGCACAATCCACAAGTAGTGGAAAGCGGGTTATTTTTTTATTTTTCCGACCCAAACACTTCGTCAATTGCACTTTCCGAGCGCGGAAAACGCGTGCTATCCGGTTCGCTCGCTAACACCGACTGTCGGATGCTGGTCGAAGTGAACCGATCGCACGTGGGCTGCCAGAACCGATAGAACCGGTGCCGGTTCGAAGACCTTGGATTACCGATTAAATGACCGCCAAATAGCGTTGAGAAAGAAGCGAAAGAGCAATGTCGCTCCGCTCCTCGAAAGGATCGAAAACTCCTCAATTTTCAGCGAAGCTCTTCTAGCTCCAAAAAGTGTTGCACGACATTTTCTCTCCTTTCGCTCCTTTCGCTCCTTTCACTCCTTTCGCTCCTTTCGCTCTTTTTCACTCCTTTTCGCTGCTTTTCGCTCCTTTTCGCTCCTTTTCGCTCTTTTTCACTCCTTTCGCTTTTTCACTCCTCCGGGAGCGTCATGCGAATGTCGTGCAACACTTTTTGGAGCTACCCAGCTCGCTCCGCTGCTTGTGTGAGCGAAACATGCCCACTCTGCTCCTCAAAAAGAGCTGATTTTCACAACACTACCGTCAAAGAAACACAAGCCGGTACCGGTACCGTTTTCAATCGGGAATTCGAGTGGTGATGGTCGCACAGCGCCGAGACAAGTCCGGATTGATTTGATTTTTCTTAGAAATTCTAGTTCAAACGAGAAAATAAGATTTGAACAACTACATTACTACGAAAATTTTCTTTACAAAATTTCCGATGGTTGAAATTTGCTTAAACCAGGTTTTGTATTGGATTTTTCATCGACAAGTTTGTCAATTTGTGATCGTCTTTCAATTTGAATTGTAAAAACGTATGTACAAGACAAGGTTAATGATAAGAGTGCGCAAACATTGCATTCCTTAACATTGTTTTCATATTTCTCGGTCCATTTTATCATAAGTATACCAACCGATCGTGATAGGCCAAAGTTCTCTCGAACCTCTCCGGCATTCACTTTGCGACCAATCGTTCTCCATTCGTCACACGCGGCGACAGAATAATTTGCATTTAAAGTACAACGCGCGAAAACAAAACCAGGAACGACACCTTGAAACACACCGTCCGAGGAAAGCGCGGGGCAATCCGTTTTTCGATTTTCCTTTCGGCTCAAATCAATTCCTATTTCCACGGACATCGCCATGTCCTCATCAGCATCATCATCATCGTCTGCACGGTCGGTAATATCGTGTCCGACACGTTGCGCGCCAAAAGGACCCCGTTCCAGTGGCTCTCGAAAATCATCTTAATTGATAAGCCATCTCGTCGGCGATCGGTTTCTGTTCGGCGTGTCCTTGCGCGAGAAAGGCAAAAGGCAATCACGGCATTCCGTTGGCCACGGGCCATAGCATGGTCCTTCTACATTGCCGTTCCCTTCGCTTGCCGCCAAATTGCCTCGAACTCATTTCTGCTTTATTTGTTTCTCCAATCATTCCGACCGATCTCCCTCGTCTTTGTTCGAGGACCGTCATGGGGAGCTACCGGGGTGCGACATGAAGGGAAGGTAATATTTTAATTTCCACACGCCGATTTTCCCTCCTCACCGACGACCATCAATACCTGACCCCACCGGGAGTTTCCTCAATGCCGGATGACCGTTCTCGAATGCCCAAAGGTGAATGCGGTGCAAAGATGCATGTAATTTGATAATTTTTCAAGCCCTTCCCATTCCACTACATTCTCGGTGTGCTTCAACGTACACGCATCTGCCCGGAAGGGCAGCAGCGGGTAACGTGAACACGCAAAACGCAAGACATTTCCCCGTCGGAAAGGAAGGTCCTGGGCTCTTTTGGTCCCTCCAGGGGCTGAAAGACGCGATTTCGTGGCTTTGTTCTCCCGTGTTCGGCGTGCTGCTGCATCATTCAATTTGCATTTTGTTTCGTTTTCCCTTTTCAGTAGTTTTACATTTACGAATACGGTGGCAACCAAGGCGAGACGATCAGGCAGATCGCTGCGGGAAGAAGAGAAAAATGCACACACACAAAAATATAAACATTTAAAGTCAATCGTTTGAATTATCTTCTTCCCGTTCCGTTTACCGAACGATTATTTGTGTTTCCGTTCTCTCCCGAATCGCTCAGAACAACTGAGAATCGTTGAAGATTCAATGATTCACTTTGACGGTTCATTCAATTTCGAGATTCATTCAGTTTGAAGATTCTAATTAGTTTTATTCAACACTCTCTTAAACTTATTAACTTGCATTAATTTTTTGAATATTTTCCCGCAATACTACTAGATGAAGAACGCAAATATATTTTTATTCTATAGGTTTCTAACGACCATTGAAAATAGTTCAGCCGACATAATCACTTCAGTTTGTGGAGTTTTCTTCCCGGCTTCCGTTGATTAAGTTGTAGGAATTATCGGTAGCAACCGTTCCCGCCAGAGGCGGATGCAATGATCTTACCCGGGGAAGATGCAATCGAGGCGCATAATTGGCCGTGCATCTTTCCAGCTTGCCGGACGTCGTACGAAGCGAAGCGCCATATTTGCAATCTCTCGGAACGAAGACGCCACCACAACCGCCGCCGTGTGCTTCGTCCACGCCACGATTCATTGACTTTTTGATGCATAATTTGTTTCTCTCTTCCGTTTCATTTCTCATCGGCACCCTCGGCAAGACCGGAGGCAGCTTTAATGCTTGAAAGGACCCGATTGTTGTCGATGACATTAAGGAAATGGAGCTAATTCTTCCTCTGGCCAGGCTACACTTGATGGCGCTTATCGGTAAATATATCTAGCTGAAGCCTGTTCGCGAATGCGCTGCGTTTTGGTGCATCTTTGCAATCGGCTCCGGATCGCTTTGTTTGTGTTTAATTATGCAAACATAAGTGAGTCCTTATGCACTTCCATTTTGGATGAGTAAAAGTTAAGAATGACAGATGATACATTTCCACAATACAGACAAAATATCAAGGGAGAATCATCAAGCGGTCGTATTTCTAGCGTGCGATACTGATGGTGCAGTTGCATTGTAGACAAATATTTACCCAGCGTTCGCATTGAAACAACACTCCATCGAAGGGATAACGAGAGCTGGAAAAAGGTTAATAATTATTAAAGCTGGAAAAGTTCTTCATTCTAACATATCATATTATACTTTAATCAATCCAATATAACAACACGAACACAGTGCGAAAGTTAACTTCAACTGTTATTTATTTTTAACTCATTCAATCCTGCCTAGTAAGGGCATAAATCTCCGTTAATCTCAACGATGTCTCCCACAACGAAACAATTTTCCGCTCAAGAGTTTCGAGTGACTTTCCCCATTTTTAAATCTTGCAGCTCGTAAAATTCACCCCAATGTTTCTAAATTCACCCTCCTGTGAACTGATTACATGAAATAATCCGGGATGATTTAATTTTCCTTCATTCCACGCCACGCTGGAAGCGCTGGTCCAGTAAGCAAGGGACCAAAGGCGGCA
Organism: Anopheles sinensis; assembly: GCA_000441895.2. Lineage (NCBI taxonomy): Eukaryota > Metazoa > Arthropoda > Insecta > Diptera > Culicidae > Anopheles > Anopheles sinensis. Next base: position 1,290,329 of record KE525420.1, read on the forward strand.
AAGTGGCGTTCTTATTTCACTTCAATTTCCTGACTTACGGCTCACGATACGGACGAGGGATTGCTTCGTCGGCGGAACGGTGAATTTTCGACGTGTCACCCGGACTGGGCGGCAACCGGAGACGCCAATTTGACGGATTTGACGAAATGCTGTACATTTTCCGGGACGGCCAAAGCAGGGACGGGAATGTACGGGTGTGCTCGAAAGTTCAAGGTTTATGCGAAAATGTACGCAACCGCACCGCATCTGAGGGGACATATTCAATAGCTGCCAATCAGGGCAGGGTGGCAGTGGGTGGGTGCGGATTTAATGATCAGTCATCGGTCAAAAGTGTCTGCTAGGCTCCGCTGTCGGGTCTTCGCGGGTCTCCATCGGCCATTGTGGTGTGGTTGATGAGCGATTTGGTCGTGGGTTCGATCTAACGGCGCCATCAAACGGCGTATAATCAGCGGCTAGGACGAAAATGGTGCGGTCAAAGCTTTTCGTCGCCATTTAAAAATCAAGGGCGACCAGAGAAGCGAAAAAATGTGGGACATCCTGGCAGTGATGGAGCAAAAAGAGGGATGAATATTGTTTCGGTCCTTACTTGACGAGATTGATTGAGGCTTGTACGAGATTGTTGAGTTTCGTAAACATTGCGCCTATTGTACATAGATGGCTTATCAAAGTTTGGACAAAGTTCTAGCCAATCAAAATAAAAACATAAGCACAACAAAACGACTGAATGGACTTAAATGCTATGCAAACACTCTCGCATCATTGAAGATTTCAATGATTTATAATAAAAGTATGTTACCTTCAATCATAAAAAGATCCGTAAATTTTAGAAGTTTTTCAAAGTATTTAAATAAAATATACAAACGAGTTTGATAAATCATTTGCAATATTATCCTTTGAATTCTGTCCTCATTTGATGAATTGTAATGTATAATTGTGATGCATGTTTTGTATTGCATAATTCAGTGAATGAGTATATTGATTATAAAGCAATGTGAGCAACATTGAGCTTAGTTCAATTGACAAAAAGTTTATATTCATTATGATGCAGAGTCATAGATAGAATTTCAACAGCATACGATTTCATATTAAATTATTCTCACATTAACGGTGTCTGCAATTTATCTGTAAACGTTTTTATTTAAATTGTAAACGAATAATTTTCACCATAATTACTGGATTTAATTTTGATACAACATGCTAATCGATTTCCTCCCAGGAAACCATTTATTATCAAAGCAATATGAACACGTTGGAACCGTAGCGTAATGGGCTCGCTCATATTTCCTAGTTTCTCTTTTTTAAGTATCTTCATCCCTCCGTTTTGCGAGGCTCAGCCTAAACTGCTATGCATTATCATATAGAAAGATGATTTGTTGCACGATCATCGCCTAATAAAACACAGGGTATATTGTTTGTGAACCAAAATTGAATCTATGTAAAATCTCTGACAAACGAAAAAACAGCACTACAGTTAGTGTGATTTATTCAGATATCCATCATGCTTTTCTATTGTAATGATTTGTGCGTTCTTCTAAACAAGCATTAATCAAACGTAGTTTGTTTCCACCGTTCCGTTCTGGCCCGTTCGCGTTCCGCCATTGCTACCGCTTCCACCGCTCGCCAAACGGTGTCTATTTGGATTAATTTAAAAAGGAAATGACTCCAAGCTGATAACCATCGGGAAGAGGCGGTGCTGGAATCACTTCCCAGCAGCTCGAGCGCGCTTCGTACGATTACCATGCGTTCACAAAAATCTCAACCCCGGTCGGGTGTCCATGTGTGTGTCTGTCTGACTGCCTTAAACGAACAAAGACATCCCTAGCGCAACGATGCCGCATTTGTTTTGATCACTCGCGATCGCGCGCGCTTTTGAAGCGTAGATCTCCGGCCACTTGAGGCGGCTTCTCTCGGCGTCAAGTGGTAACTTCCCTCTCAATTGATGCCATCGCGCCATCGGGCTAAATTAACGGTGACATCGCGACTTGGATCCCGGTACTGGCGGCGGTTTAGGGAGGCGGCCGGAGTCCCTTTTAGAAGTGAAGGACGCGATGCGTACGGATTAGACGCTATCTTTCCGCACCATCCTCCTGTTTGTCCGGCAACTCCACCGGGAACCGAGCTACAAGTAATAGTCGCGAGTATCATGGGCATTTCTGGAAAGGTCCGTGTGTGGACGAACGACATACATAGTCTCCCTCCAGCTTCTCACCGGACCAATTGTGTGGCCGGGCGGCCAACAAGCTTCTCAATTAAAGTATTCACTCCAAACGCTGTACCAGGACGCCCGAAGGGGACAAGGGCAGTGCTCTGTGGGCAGTCGAATGGAATCCAAACATCGTAAATAGCCTGCCCGCATAATTAGACTCTATTCAATGGTTATGCTGACATTTTTATCCCGTCCAATCGAGGTGCTCGAGGGTGGAGAAGGGACCTTGCGAGGGAGGCGAACCGTACCGATGTTGCGACCCGATAGCAAGCGTTCGAGATCAAGTACGGATAGGCTCGGGGCCCTTTCCGCCCATACCAGAACCGCACATCATAATTCATTTGGCCGCTGGCAGGGTTTTTCGGCTGCTGCGTAGTCGAAACCGAAACGCATAAGCCACACGGGACCAACAGTACTGTTGCCCACGATGTGAACCTCTTTTCCTATCGCTTGATCTCCCACTCTTTCCTTCTTCACCCACCTTGCGCCCTTACCACAGGACGTACATCATTCCTTTGAATGGTGAGGATGTCGGTGGTCCTCCGCGAAAGGCACGTGCCACAAGAGTGTGGCTTGTGGAAACCTCTCCGGAATCGTGGCGATGGTAAACAACATCCTTTGAGCATCGTATTATGATGGTTTTCTTTTCTTCCTCTGGTGTGCTGTTCCTTTGCTGGTTAGATTTCGTTAGCCTGTTGACTGTACTGTTTTTCTGCTCGCTCGCCTTCGCGCACGGAATTGGGAGCGCTCGACTGGTGGTTGTTTATACGCACTCTTATTTTCGCCAAAATGACAGCATCTCTATCACCGCCGACCCGCAACGGCCAGCCTGCCTTCTCTACTGTAGAACGCTAGCGTAGGATCAGAACGGTTGCAAATTACTCTAGGACTTCATGATGGGAGTCTTTTGCGCAGCTTTTTCGCGCAAAAGTAGCTTAGGGATGGGTTCTCTTTCACTTGATTCGTCGGATAAGCATCACCATAATTCATCGTTCACCGTCCTACGCGGGCGAGCCAGCCATGCTTCGGACTGAAACAAAGGGTTTGCGAAGCTGGGAAATCTGGTTAAAATATTTGTTATGAATGGTTAGGAATTTTTGGATTGGTGAGAATATTTGTTTGTGTGGTTTTAATTATTGGTTTTAAAAGCTTTTTTTAATGTTTGTCATAAAACATACGATTCAAGTTTTTCAAATGAACATTAAATTTATAAATAACTCTATGTTAGTTGTCAAGGCCACAAAAACTATATGAATCAAATCATGATTTCATTAACGTTATTCTCAAAATGGATTGATTTTGTGTATTTTGAATTCTTTCATTGCCAATTTTGTAAAGTTTTTGTGAAACTCTATCTCCCCACTTATTGTGCTAACTAAGGACGTCCTCTCCACCAAAAATGAATCAATCCAGCAAGTAAAAATATTGTTTTTAACAATCATCAATTTATTTTTTAATTTTTTTAGGAGCAAGCAAGCATTTAAATTTCTTTTTTATTGTGTTGGTCGTGATTGCAAAATTATAGTTCGAATTCTTCCTGCAATTGAAAAGTTAGTCAATTAAACAACTTTCGATTCCCGTAAAAATAGCACAATGCTAACAAGTACCATCTGGGCTTCGCAATGGTATCGAAAATTTAACAAATTATAACTCTAAATCACTCTTTAGAAAGCGTAAGCGATTGTGATATAAATTGAACATAATTATTTCAACATGATAAATAAGGTATACCTCATTTATGAAATAAAAAGAGGAATAATTGATGCCAAGAAATTGTTTGATTCTAGTACGAAAAACTTATAAGTAAACCTGGGTTTTATTTCAAATTTCAACATTAATCATGGAAATATTAAAGGTTTTATTTCGGTTTTATTTATTTGAAAATTGTACGAAAAATTTCTATCACTGTTCGGCGAAGCCAAAATGCGTCAGACAAATGGGGATCCCACCGGAACCAAATTCGCCACCGACGGCAGCTGAGCGACACCCTTATAATCCGAAACAGTTGTACCATAACTCTTCGTTACCGGTAAGCCAGTAATTGCGTTCGTCTTGGCGCAGCAAAAGGTGACATACTACTCTCCCGGGAGGCAACGATGGGCTACGCCGCGTGACGCACCCAGCCGTCTTCGCAAGGTAAAGGTCGTGATAATTTTTATTTCGTACAAAAGGTGCGTTTCCGGCACAACGAGAGAAACGCTTCCATTCGCCTCAACGACGTGGTACCAGCCGGGAAGATAGAGCACATGTATGCTAATTAAATTTTAAACTTTCTTAAATACTTTCTTATCGGCACCAGCAGCAGCGGCAGAGTGGATGGGAAAATATTTTCCACCAGCATCCAACCCCGTTACCGTTCTGCTGGCTTTATCTAGTTTGGCTTCTTTGTACGGCATGCCGACCCTAAACCACCCATTTTGGAAGGCTTTCTTCTTACGTGCGATGTCATAGAAGGAAAAATTTCCCGTCCACAAAACGCTCGAACGGAGTGTGGTTTGTTTTTCTACTCCTTGCTGGTCTATTTTCTTTTGAACTAACTCTTCCAGCCACCGTTGCCCGAACCGGCTATAAAGGATACAGTCAGGAAGCGGGAACAACTTAGATCAACCTCATTTGCATTCAGACGACAATGCAATTAATTCGTCTTCGCCACCGGGAAGCGGGAAAATCGCCGGGAACAGTGGGCAAGAAGTCCATTAAAATGGCATCCTCCGGTCGATGTAGAAGTACTCCACCCGCTGGCACCCTGCAGCAAAAGTGCGAGCTCCTGCCGAGATCCCGATCTCTGGAGCGTGGTTTTTAATACCACCAAGAGCTCCTTTGCTTCCTTCTCGGGAAAAACCCGGCACAAGGTTGCTCGCAAACTGTCGATTTATTTCCGCCATTTCTTGCAATGTAGATCGGGCAAACGCATCGCGTCCGAAATGGCGTTCCGCAAGGTGGTAATGGAAATGGAAAGTAATTATAGTTATTGTACCCTCGGAGCAATTTGTAGCAGCGACTCGGATAGGAAGCAGAGGCACGCGCTGACAAGTGTAGTGTTATTTAGCGAAATCATTCATTGTCATTTGTAGAGCGAATTGAGTGCAAGATAAATGTAGCCCAGCTTCAAATAAATACAATTAGATCTAAGTTGAAGTTTAATTTGTCGAACGCCCTTTTTTAACTCCCTTCTTGCATTTAATTTGCCTGACAAAGCTATTTTCAACTATAAAATATCATTTAGGATAGCGTTTGTTTAATTAGAACTATTTCGGAAGATTAGCTAAATATGCTTCTTTATGGAAGAAGTTTTGACAGCACCTTCATGCATTTTGTTTCAAAACCATCACTGTAGTAACACTCTAGTATCACTACAATGAGGAATAAGATAAGGTGGACTCTACAAAAATTAAGAACATTTTATGCGAACTTTTTTATTTTGTAGATGAGTCAATATACAACTGTACCTTCAACAAAATTTTCAATCTTGAAAATCAAATTATAAACATCCCGGATCTTAAAAGATTAAGATGGAACATAGAGCATCCTCCAAGTTACGAAACGAGAAGACTTCTTTTAGGCCTGCAATCCTTAGACAAACGGAGGAATTGATTCAAGCTGGTTTTATCGCCAAACTAATTGTAGGAGAAACTGACGCGCCTGACTTATTATCTAGAATTAATTTTTATACTCCTGACCATGCGCTTCGTCCTCGCCAAAACCTTTTAAGACTCGATCTTGCAAGAACCCTCAGGGGTGCGAACGAACCAGTTTCGTCAATGTGCTCTGCATTTAATTTGTTCTCGCAGTTTTTTGATTTCCATGTCACGTCAGCCGTCTTCAAATCGTGATGTATGTTTCAAATTTATAAAATTTTAACTTACCAAAATAAGATGTTTTGATATAATTAAGCATAGAATTATGTATTGCTGAGGCCGCTCCGTGCGCCATGCAATGATGCAATTAAATAAAGAAATAAATAAAAATACAATTTGTTGTTTTCATATAAAACAGTTCAATAGAAATATTTGCGAAAATCGATTTAATCTTTATGAGGCGTTACAATTCTAAGGAGAACCACAGTCTAAATATGCCGTCATTGAATTTTTTTTTAAATTTTTTCATGTAAGAGTCTGTTGGTTAATTTAAAAATATTAAATTAATCGATGACAGTGTTACAGTTTGAAGGGATCACACGCCTTCAATTTACTTTAATGTAGAGATGTTCGCTCCAATTTGTTGTAGAGCTGAACTATTTTATCACATTCTTAGCCTTTATTTGGTGTAACCCATCTGTCAATAATAAATTTTAGTAAATTTTCATGTATTACATTGATGATGGATGGCAGCTATTAGAAATTATATATTTTCATTTGCAGGTGGTACAATTTGTATAACAAAAGCAGATAAAATATTTGATATCAGTTGGAAAGATGGGAAAATTCTTTTCAAAAGCTCGAAAGCTACGTTGGACCTACCGGCAAAGCTTCACTAAAGAAAACAAAACCCTCCACAAAACTCTCCAAAGTCGGAAAAGCGAGTTTCCACATGCCACAGGCAGCCACTAAGCTCTCTGATCGTGCCTGTTTTGGCAACGGGAAGAGAAACTTGTTCGTTTGGTAGCGAACCCTTCCGTGGTTTTCTTCGCGTGTCTCTTCAGTCGAAAAGCAAGCTCTCCTACCTGTGTGGCCATTTCTTCGCGAGATGTTGGATGCGCCTCCGCTTTCTCTCGGTAAATATCTGCGCATGAGGCTTTTCGCTCGCGACTCTCGTGGGCTCGGAGTCGATTTTTTCCCGGCATCTCGTGGGCCGGGTGGCTCGTCCGATTTTGTTGGCCACTTTCCGCAGCATTCGCGTAGAAACGTTCGTACCGATCGGACACACCGGTAAATCCCGGCTTGGTAGTTGGTTTGCGGCACGTTGTCGGGCTGGCGTGTGCTGGGTCTTTTCCCTCCCCCAGAGACCTCCATATTTGCGCCCGAGTGTGTGTTTTGTTCCAAGCGGCACCGGTCGGTCAAACTTTTCTGTTGATTGAGCAATCGCATCGAAAGGTACGAGTTAGGCAGTTACGCGATCGTTTCGAAGCAAAGTGTCGCACCGGGTGTTTTCTTTAAACAACGACCTAAACTTCAGAAGAGTGCGTTCGTGTGTAGAGAAGGAAAAGTAAGCTGGTTGGTGGAAAATCGAGTGGTAAAGATATTCGAAGGAGGCGTCCACGATGATCGACCATCTCTGAGCCTCTCGAAGCCTAATGATGGCGCCACGATGAGAGGCAGTGGAGGAGTGGAGAAAATTTTGGGTTTGTGCAAAAATATGGCCCTTTCGATGGCGCAATCGTCGCTCGAACCGGGAAGTGCTACGGTGAAATGGTGAAACTGGCTCGGGGTGATCGACGGTGATCAACCGCAGTGCGGCAGTGCAAGTGCAATATCGGCTGAAGCGTGAATGAGCCTAGTGCTTTACCCAGGCTTTCTGTTTTGCTTCCGTCAAACGATTCGATACCAAAAAAAGTATTGTAAAAATAAGATTACAAATAAGCCAAGAAAAGGGAAGGTGAACGAAAGAAACCCGTCGAGTCGAGCAAAGCGGTTGTGTTTGTGTGTCAAAAATGAAGTTCATCAACAGGATCACCGTGTTTCTGCTGCTGCTGCTGGCCGGCGTGACCAAACCGAATCAAGGTTAGTATCGCTCGGCATTCCCGCGGAATCGGGGCCAGCGTGCGTGGATGTTTGCGCGCAGAACCGCGCTTCCAACGGCTAAACCAGTTCTTGGTTCCCTTCGGGACTCCAAGCCATCCCGGTTCGGTCCAGTCCGGTGGCAGTCGTAAGTGTGTCACCCTTTTTCCTTTCATCCGTGCGGGCTCAGGAAAGCGCCGACTAGACTCGGCTCGGGGAAAAGTCCAGGGCAACAGTCGGCGTGTGCGTTTCCTGAAAATCCCGGACCGGAATTGCAAAACCCTGACCGGGTGAGATTCCCCTAGGAGGCCGAGGAGTACTGTTATGTTTTCTCTCGGATCATTTTTTATCTTTCGTTTTCTTTTCCGGCCGCACTGGTTGGGGATGCTGGACGACTTCCCGGGCGACCCATTTCGGGTGCGATCTCTCTAGCCCTAATGAGGTGGGCCGAAGTTGCTCCTAGCTCCGACCCGGCACCGTTCGGAATTGCGCTACAAAATAACATCATTTTACGTCGTGCGTTATTCGTTCTGCTGAAGACGCAATAAATTGTGCGTAATTAATTGCATACTGTACGCGAGAGATCGAGGGCTGCCGACAAGCGTTTTCCACGTGTTTCCGTGTCCCGATACCCAATGCCGACCCTTGCATACGTGCCCTCCCTCGCTGGGAGGGAAATGTAAATGTAAATGGAAATGGATTCCTACCCTGGGTGTTTTTCTGTTCCTTTTCGTCCTTGGAATTTTTACTAGCTGTCGCCTCGCTTTCTGACGCCGTTTCCACACGCTCTCCCTCTCGCGATGTTCTCCGGCGACGCAGATTCCCAATTTCGTTTTTCGGAAGCTCCACCTTTTTCACGTTGCACGAAAAACGGTTGCTCACCCCACACCCGCAGCACAAAAACCGAACCGGGAAGGGAGGAAGTCAAATGTGAAAATAAAAATCCCAAACACATTTCCTGAGGACCGCGGGCTGGAAAGACGATGAAGCCATTCCCGGGTCGGTTTTTCACCTTCAGAAAAAAGGAAGCAAAAAATACACAAAACAAACGATGGCAGTAATGTGGACAAAACTCCGACACGAATTGTAATCAAAATAAAATGCAGAACGTGTTGTCGCTTCCGCCCGCGTTTTTATTGTCAACCTCTCTTCCAGCACGGGTGGAGTTTTCCTTCACGGCGTAAAATAATGTGCCGTGCGGATTATTTTGCCAGAAAGTAGAATCTCTTTCCTCTATCTGAGCTTAGAAGAACAATAACTATTATCTTCCAAGAAGAAATGGTGCAGCTTTGTCTGATGGATAAGTTCAATGAACCGAAAAAAAACATCCTCGCAAAACCGTTTTCTTTCAGTTCTGGTTCCGGGGACCGAGAGAAGAACATTCCAGCCTCCCCGAGCCGAATCATCAACATCATCATCATCATCATCATCATTATTTAAACTTTGCACAATTCAATCGCAATCATATCACTCTGTTCGTTTGCGCGGGTCTTATCTTTCGCGCCCAATCATCGAAAAATGGACGGGTTGTTTTCCGGCACGAGGGAAACACCATATTTGTACGCTTAGTTCTGCCTCGTTGCTGCACGTTCCAAGCGATCGATGGATCGATTGGTCGATCGCTGGATCCAGAGGCCAAATTAAAGGCCCATATTACGGGGAGTTTGGAAAACCACTCTTTGCAGTCGAAGGTGAAGCCGACCGGGCGTTGGCAACCACGGGCAGGCACTATCCGCTGGAAAACTAATTACTTTCTCCCGAGTGGCAACGGTCCCGCAAAAGCTCACACGTTCCATCTGGCACCTTCCGGCTCGTAACGGAACCGTTCGTAAGCTTTGCTGTGCTTGGCTTCTCTCCAGCCATCGAATCTCGTTGCCTGGCCTGACGTTCTTACGTTTGATTCCTCGTCAAGACCACCGGCGCTGGAAAAACACTCGCCTTGGGAAGGGAGAAAGGGAGGCGTAAAAAGCGGTCCGGATGGATGCGAAGTGAATTAAAATACACACCTTCGAATTCAATTACCTCTAATCATGAAGTTTACTTTCGATCGGGCCGGTGTTGGCTTTTGGCCGGAGTTTCCGTACGGACGAAACGGTTGGAAAGAATCAAAATTGCGGGTTCTTTCGAGTGTTCTGAGTTTTCCGCCTTCAGTTAGGATAGATGTAGCATTGGGATATGCTTGCCCGAGCGAGCGGAGCTGTGAGACGTGATAAATAGTACGGTTTAATTTAGTGTATTTATGTGCCGAGTCCCTTTATTCGATTGAAATTGGACCCATGCTGGAAGGAATCGAACGTGCCACTGGACTTGATGTGATCTTCAACTAAGCGCATCACGTGGGCCTCTTTTACCTTTCGATGAGATTGTTTGATGAAGATTAATGACGAAAGATTATGTTTGGGTGATCATGTAAAGTATACAGCGTAAGTCATTTAAAATTGTGTTAAGTTATTTCTATGCCATTCAATATGAATTTAGTTCAGTTTCATTGATTATTCTGATTATTTTTAAACTAACATTTCAAAATGAAAATTCTGGCGTTCATTTGAAATATTTCTAACATAAAGTCTAATTATATTGATTAAATGTTAAGATTATTTTTTTTTAAAGTCTATTCCATTCTTATAGATATAAAAGAAAAGTTTGATTTGGATAATATCAACACTATAGAAAATATTGGATGCTAATGCAGTAATTTTGAGAGTTAAGTTCTCTTTAACAAATATAAGGCCTTTCAGCGTCTTCATATCTAACACCTCAGATAAAAAATTCTGAGCGTCGTTTGCAATGACTCTACATAAAAGTGGAAATAATAAATGGCATGTTAAGATAATTAATTGAATTCTTTTTTATTCTATAATATTTATGATGCAAAACACAATGAGCACATAAAACCCTAATTTATAGCGTAAAATATTACTGTTATAGGCTCTCTCAATCATAGCTAACCATAACTGCTTGTCTAGGAATCCTTATTACCTCCTACACTTAGTTGATAACAAAAATAATATTACCGTAAACTAACTAATTCGTTTTTGTTTCGCTCTCAACTTCGCCACAACCACGTAGTTTGAATGTTCTGCTATGAAAATTTCGCACATCGTCAATTTTCCCTCTTCATCCCGAAAAGTACACCCCGTTCTTATGCCGACGGTAAAACAATCAACACATACACCGCCTAGAACGGCTCTATGCTATTACGATTGCCGAAGATGCTGCTGCTGTATCTTGCCTTTTATTATGCAAACTTCGGGGAAGGCGTAAAGTACAATCGGCCGTATGTGGAGTTGCTTAAAATGGTCTATCCTTTGGTGTGGTGCTTTTCCTTGCGCAGAAAAGGAAACAAAAACGGCGAACGGGAACGGGGCGTACAAGTAAGTTTACGTACTGTTTTTAGCGCCTGCACAGCTGCTGCGATAAATAATGGTTAAAAATAAAGTACCATAAGTACTGCCGGACTGCCTGCCGGGCCTGGCCAAACCCACCCACTACTCGGGGAGAAAGTTAAGATTGCGATGATTGATTCGCAACTCGCAAAGGCGCGCGAGAATTTCCAAGCATAAAAGCGGGAAAGAGAGGATGAACGGCGCAAAACATGCGAACGAAGAAAGAATGAACGGTCCCGGGCGGGGTAGACAGGTGTTCATAATTACAGATATGCCGTATTGTCTTTCTCCACCCACCCATTATGCTCCGTGGCTTCTTCGAGCTTTCCATTCCCATCCGTCGCCCGATATGGTCCTTTTGTTTTGCGTCGGAGCAAGTGAATCCCATTGCGAATTCTTCTTCTGGCGCGCTCACACATGTGTTTATGTACTGATGCCATTGTGAATTTGAGAAATCTGAACCGGTCGAGAGGCGCCTTCGCGACGACCCTTGGTGGGTTAGTTTGGGGAGCGTGGAAAAACCGGCTAAAAGATTTCTCTCTCTTCATCTTTCTCAAACACATGTGCTTTAAAGGTGGGTCACATACGTGCAAACAATTTCACCGGGAAAACGCAAACCGAGTGCCTTGCAAGAGGCAAATTTGTCGCAACCCGTCGCAACCCCCAAAGTCTGGGTTAATGAAATTCCTCATCGTCTTCACCGGCTCCGAGCCGGGCCCAACGAGGAAAGCTATTATTTGGCCCATTATTAGCTCCATTTTCGCTTCGCGACGCGGTTTTCGCGAGCGTCTTATCCGCCCCAAAAATTGTCACTAACGAGGTGCAGATAGTGGCGATAGCGATAGTTTCGCTCGACCATACTTGCCAACTTCCCGTACGCGCGATTCCAAATTTTAATACTTTCCATTTTACAGCCTTTTCCCTTGCCAGCCCACGTCCCTTGCAGCGATCCCCTTGCCCTGCCTTTTCCCTTCATTTTCATTGTCAAATTACCTCTCACGCAAGCCGCACCGGCACAAACGGTCGCGCTTCTAATGTGTCTTGCCGAGGCCGCGATGGTTTCAGTTTTCGTATTTTTGTTTTAAGTGTGCCTTTTGTGTTACTTGTACCACCGCTTTGTTTTATTTTCACCGACGGTGAAGAAGTGAACGCTGAGTGCCTCCCGAAACGAAGTTACAGCTAATTAACGGATGAAAGTAAACTTCCCGGCTCCCCATCACCCTCGGATGCGTCCGTCGAACCGGGTGGAAAACTGGATGATAAGTACAGTGGGAAACTTTTGGGGAAAACTTCGGTGCCAACGTGAGGCGAAATGTTTGGACGCTGACGAGGTGCGATGAAGGAAAATGTGAATGAATGGTGAAGATTTCAAAAAGGTTCTTATAATGTCTCCAATTTTCACATCTCCGATTCGATGATGGAACAATTTTCATAATTGAATTATGAATTGAAGAAAGTTATTGGGCGATGACGGTGGCGAAACTCATCGGTTTTTTGTCGATGAACAGTTTGAGGTGTAATTTTTGCAGAATAATAAATGTTGCTACTGAATAAGTCCCAATTTGAATATTATATTTATTGTGCCGCACTATTTTTATTAAACGATTAATCTATCTTCATAAACTGTGTTAAATTAAAACCATGACTTTACTTGATGTTTAGAAATTTGCATTAGATAGCAGTTTCAATATTACATTGTAAATGTCAATTTTTATTTATTCATATCAAATTATCAGTTATTGTTCTATTTATTACATGTTTGGAGAAACTTGTTATTATTACTCTCTCTATTAGGAACTTTTGTACCAGTCACAACAAAAAATCCACTTTGGCATATTAAATTTCAAATCTTTCAAAAGACGGTATCTTCGGAGCATTGGGCGATTTCTATTCAATATCAAAGATATTTATGAAATAATTTCCAATATTTTAGGCACTTACATAGTTGGGCTAGGTTAGGTTCGACTTTAATTCGACGAAATGCATACGTTGTTTGGAAGACTTTTTAGTTAACACTGATATACCATATTTAAAAAAATAGACTAATGTTTTTCTATCTGTTTTGAAATAAAATATTAAAAGAATTGTAATGTAATGTAATGTAATTGTAGTTTTATAATGTATCCAAGCTTATTTGAAATGAACGATAAACAAAAACACCGTTCCACTATCCGGTTTAGGCACTAAAAAAACTTTATCATGCTTAAAAAAAGATCTTTACGAAAAGATGTCGAACTGTAAAACAACAACGTCACAAAAAACATCGTCTTTTCAAGGTGATAATGTGTATCTATTATAATGAAGGCTTTCCTAAACACCACATTTAAATTAATACTCTTCATAAAATATAATTTGCATGCTAAATGAGGTGTCATAAAACAAAATTTAATATTTTAATTACACTCCAGAATGTTTGACGGATTCGAAGGCTTCACGCGTTAGAAATTATTGCTCATAAGTGTTAAAAACAAAAAAAAAATAAGAAATATACCATTCTGTTTATCGCACGGTTTTGGCAACAAGCAGAGAGAAAACATACTTTAATGGGTTAGTTCATAGTGAAATGTCGCACTTTGCTGCGAACCGTGGCTCATTATACTTTTCTCCTTGCAAATCACCAGCAGCGTTCACCTCGACTTACTTCTCTGGACGCTTTCGAAAATCCCCAGTCGCAAACGACAAATGTCCAGTATGTTTCTTTGACCGCACCGTCAAACGCTTGGCTCCGAGTTCCCGCGTGTCTTCCCACATGTAAGCAATTTTCGACTCCCAACCCCCTCGAACAAACGTCCTACACTAGCGGTCTCACCTAAACCTCGTCCTTTGACCAACTCCATTCGACTGTACACTGACTTTACGCTAACTGAAACATACAGAATGGTACAGAAACCCCAGTGAACCCGAGACCAAACTACGCGCGACCACTTCTGGTGACAAATGGAAGCACATCGTCATCATCCTCTGCGTCGAGGTTTGTTGTTGGGCCAAGCGAAAGGAAAAGCGGCTCTCAACACACGAGACGCACTCTCGCCATCGCGAGAAATTCGTTATGAACGCCGCAAACCTCGTTGGCCGGTGGCGAAACTCCCAGTGGGAAAGGCGCAAAATTAAAACCCACTTCCTCATTCTGAACATTGTCGGGTGTCGGCGCGACTGCCAGCATGCCGACCAGGGCCCTTTTGCTCCGCTTCACTCTGCGCCATCCACACCTGAGAACTGGGTTAAATTTATGTACATAACGAAATTTGTAATAAACCTCCGACCCCGGTGCGTGGATTATGTGTTTTTGGCTTTCTAAAACCGTCTGCCTTCCGAAAACCGGGGATTCAAATCCTCTAACGAACCCGCGCCCGTTCAGAGACTGGCGGGTCTAGATCATAAAAAGGCGCGATTGATGGAAAAACGAGTGAGTGGGTTAGTACGAGCTCGTTGGAAATAAAAAAAAGAGTTATAATAAAAACATCCAACCAACAAGCAACCGGCCGTTTGAAGCTGAGATTATGAGAGGAAAAAATAAGTGGTTTGTAGCACCTCGCAAAAGTGACGGTGAAATATTCCTCTACATTAACACCGACCGTTGTTGCTGGTGTGAACGATGATCGCTATTTGCCAGAAGGGCCTTGATGGTGGCATCACTTTTTTCTTCACTTCCGATTCGTCAATATTTTTCATTCCCACCTCTTTAATCCCGGGGAACAAGGGGAATCTGCTCTCAGAACGCAAGGTAACGCCATTCGTTCGAGTGCATTCGCAATCATTACCACGATTAGCCGATGATATACGGTGCCGATGAATGGAACGGATTTTGCCGCCGTTCCGTTCTACCGGGAGGTCGGACGATATTTCATTCCACTCCCGATTAAGCAGCTCTAACCGCGCAAGCAAAGAGCCTCAGAAGGAGAAAAACACACAAAATATTCACGTTACGTTTCGTCGGGACGTTCGGTAACGATTTGCTTCCATCATCGGAACGAATTAGTGAGATGAGTCTGTTATGCTTTTTTGTATTTGTTTCTATTACGGTGGCATGCGGGGAAAGGCTCATGACGAAGGGGAAAGGGTTTCCGAGCATTCTCATACTAGTTGAATCAACAGGCCTCCATCCGACTACCAATAGGTGCGTTTTTCTCGAGTTTTCCTTCTCCCACCAAGAAGCGACCTCGCTGACCGGCTTTTCCGCAGATCAAGGGTTTGGGACTGAAGGGAGATGCCAGCGCCACACCTCTCGGGCGGGACCGTTAGTGTGATGATTCGTAATGTTCGTACTGATTTTTCTTTCGCTCGCCATCCCGTGGGCATGTAGCAATCCAGCATCATTCCCCCGTGACCTAAATCGAAGGAATGAAAAGAAGTAGAAAAGGAAAAACCATTGCTCAGTTATCATCAGGCCCTTCGGATGATTTCGAGCCCTTCGATGAGTCAAGAAAACAGCAAAAATAAAAAAGATAGCTCGGAACGTGAGCACATTCGGTCATTTATTTCCCGCCATTTCACCCTCTTTCGGGTGGAAATTCATCATCCCTCGGGGCAGTTTTCCACGCGAGCGTGCCAAGAACGTTTGCCGCTGCTAAGGATGCAAAGTTGTGCTCATTTACTTTTCGCAAGAGTTTTTCCAGTTCTTTTCTCGTTATTTTTTTTTTGTTTTACTCTGTTGGCGAACCGGAAAGGCATTGTAATTAAAGCACGGAAACAGTTGAAAGGATGCAAAAAACAGGTACGCAAAGCAACAACCTTTCGACTCACTATATTAAAGAAAAGGTTATCCTCGGAATGGTGGCGGTAATGGTACCGGTCGGCCAGAATTCCCATCTGCCTTTTCCCCAAGCTTAATGGATTCACAATAACGACGTCAGTCGCTATTTCGCTACAGTTTGTTGTAATAAATCATTAATAAGAACAAGGTAGGGGAAGCGACAAAAGGCCTTTATTTGATATGATTCCCTTTTTCGACTAACGAGAAGTCGTGAATATCCTTGAAAATCCGTGAATACAATACTATTGATACATTTTTTAAACAAGAGTCAACAAGACAATCGCTTTTTGATTTTCCCTTAAAACACGAATATTTGCAGCTACTTTTCAATCTTAAAATTGAATTTACACGAAATGGTTAAGGAATTCGGATTTTAACATTTGAAATAAATAAGTTGAACATAAAACTATTAACTCACTGGATTGGTCGATTAACTGGCTCCTTGAAACATTATTTAGTAATATTTACAATCTCAAACTAAAACTGTTTTTCCTATTATAGAATTTCTTAAAAAATGTGTTTCAAACGTACAAAACACAACACGGGTATTGGCTGCATCTTTTGAACAGATGATCGCCCTTGACGATTGATTTAACATACCAAAACCGTCTTCCAGCAACAAAGTGACAGTATTTGGTTCCAACCTTGAAAGGACATCATAGATTCTCATCCTAACGAACATCGATAGCAATTTATGCTTTCCACTTGCGCAAAGAAAAAAGCCACGTGGGCTGAGGTCGATTGTTGCAGTTGAGTTCCATTGTCGAATTTCCTTGTCATCGCTCAAAGGAATGCTGGTAAAGAAAAATGGAAAAATATTTCCTCCACACGCTACACAAAGCAGACAATTCCGAAAGCTGAAACTACCATCAACACTTTTTGCGGGGGATTTTTCGAGCGAAAAAGTGGCAAATTGCACGTCAAGATGAAAAGGACGATGCGGAAACACACAAAACAAAGTGGAAAAAGGATTTCGAACGATACAAGGCACTGCATCAGCCGTCGAAAGGCATATGCTGTTGGTGCGAATTGCATTTAGATAGGAGCGTACTCGCATTCGGTTGATGATGTTTGAAAATGCATCCAGTGTGATGATGAAGGCGTATGCAAACGAAACGAACGAAGTGACGAAATGGGACTACGTAGAAATACATTCCGTAAATCCAGTTGAAAAAAGATATCCTTTTCAAAGAGACGAACTGGAAACACACAACACACAGTGGATCCATAAAAGCACCGTCAACCAACTGTATGTATATTCAAGATTTGGTCGTCTGCCTTATTCTCGCCTCGCCTTCACGCGGTCTACACCAGATAACACCGGCACCGTCAAGTGCAACAAAAATGGGAGGATTTGTCTCCGATCCGGTCCGGCCACTTGATGGGTTTTGCTTTCCGCTGTTCTCCTGCCCGACTTCAGTGTCAGTTGTGGAACAGAACGTACTGGGACAAATGGGACACCCGAGAAATGTCAGCAGCTCGATGCCAGAGATGCGATTGGGTTGAAGTGTTCTTCCTTAAGGGAGTGTGCGGAAACTTTTGCATTTCAAACGTCGAAACATGCTTGTGGGTTAAATGTACCGCATGGAGTGTGCCACAAAGAAAACCTTTGTGCCGAAAGATTACCGCCTTTCTCGTTGAGAAATAAATCCTGTTATGTCACGCTTTAGGAACGATGGCCAATTGTGCTTGTGCGGTCCGGAAGAAAGACGATATCGGAGCGCCTTGTGATGTCAGTCGTAGTCCAGCATGATCTGACACCGAGGGAGTGCCTGCCGCAACTGTTCGATGTCGTCGTAGTGGATCGGATGGAAACCGGACTGTTTGTGAAACAGGGAGCACCCGTCGAAGCAGAGCATCCGCAGCCGGCTTAGTTTGGCCGGGAGTTCGTCCATTAGGATCGCCTCTAGGTGGCACGAGACGAATATCAACTTCTGGATGCGATTGGTGGGGCTAAGTAGCCTTAGAACGTCCACTGGTAGGGCGACACCGGCCAATTCTAGGGCAAGTAGGTGCGGAAATCGATCAAGCCAACCGAAGATAACCTCCGCTTGGATGGAGCGTGCCGTAAAGTGTAGACAGAGCCGCGTGATGCCAGTGATGTTTTGCGTGATAAAGTCCATGGTTCGCGGTGCATCCGTGCCGGTCGAATGGATGAAGAAGCGCTTCAGGTTGTTCACGCGAAAGTAATGGCACGATTCGTCCGTCACCTTGATCAGTGAGAGGTTCTCCAGGTTGGGCAGATCGATCGGTGGAGCGGGTGGTTTGACGTACGGGTAGTAGTCGCTGATCAGTAGAAGCTTTAGGCATCGCAACGAAGACAACGGCTCAAGAGCCCGCGGGTTGACGATGTTCATCTCGGCGATGACCAAGTCGACCAGCTCGACGGCGTATTCACAGATCGCGCCCAGCATGGACTCCTTCAGGCCCATCCCGAGCGGGATGTACTTGGCGCGCGTGTCGATGATCTGTAGCTTGCGGCCTCGGAGCAACCGCTCGGACACGCACGACTCGATTCGAAAGTCGGCCATGTTGAAGTACAGCGACTCGGCGCAGTGCGCCAGCAGCCGTATCATCAGCTTGACGACGCGCAACCGGGCGTCCGTTAGCGGACTGCCAAGGTTGGCCCGCAACACCACGCTGTAGTACTCACGCTCGCTCGACTCCAACAGCTGAACCATCTGTTTCAGCTTCGGTAGCGACTGGTCGAGGTTCAGCAGCAGCCGGAAGCGATGGATGTACACCTCGGAGAAGATGATGGCATTCCAGCGCCGACAGACGGTGGCCGCATTCTTGACGTCCCGCAGTGGAAGGTAGTCGAAAATTTCGCACATCAGCTGCGGAGGAGTGTGAAAAACAAACAAACAAACAAACAATCACGGTTGTCAGTGTTTGCAAGACGCAAACGAGACGTCATCCGATGTCGATGACTTACTTCGAACGGAAGATCATCGAAATGAAGATCACTTTCGTACATTTTAGTGTGGCAGGCGCTGTGAACACTACTCCTACTCATCGTTTGAATCATTCCGGATATCTGGATTCAAAAACCACGTCGCACAACCGCCTTTATCGTATAATCTCAAGCTAAGAAAACTGCGAGAAACTACCACAACGCGTCGATCCAACAATAAGTGCGTCAATGTCAAGTTCACTTGACACTAGCTGAGAACTCACGTAATCGCAGTTCTCTGATTGGTATCTAAAGCGCATGCCTACCGCCCCGGTGCATCTTATGTTTGCAAATAAAGGCCTCTGTGCCAACGGTGTTCGCGGATTTTCCGGGGAAAAGCATCATGGGGACATGGGGTGTACGGTTCGGTTTGTCAGGGTTATTTTTATTTCCCTACCGCATGGCACAATACCTGCAACCATGGCTACCGTTCATGGTTTAGCTTCGTTTGTAAACAGATGAACGTGATCAACAAAATGCGAGATGACACACATACACGATGATACGTGAGAAAGGGAAGTTAAATAGAGGTTGGAATCGTATAGAAAAATTTTCTATAGATTTGATCAAAATGATTTTTTTACTACGCAGGTGAAACTTATGGAAATGCATTGCTTACTTGTATTGCAGAATCAAGAGAACCTTCCTGAATACAACTAGTCTGACGTACAGTATTTACCAAAGCCAACAGTTCCTTCTTAGCATTACCAACTTAATATTTACTACGCAATCCATTTGATTCTCTTACAAGAGATCAAGGCTTCGATTTAGTTTTTGAAGCCATAAATTTAGACATTTTTTTTAATCTTCAAGGCTAGAATGAAGATCTTTATGCAAGATAAAATGCAACGCACAAAATCTAAACTAAAGTTATGCATGATTGAAATGAATAAGTGATGAATGTTTTAAGATTCTAAAGCATATCAGGAATTCATATTTTAGAATATTTCTCCTGAAATGCTAGACATTTCGTACTTTGAGCACAAATTATCGTACTAAACCATAATACATTCAAAAATCTTGTACACTAAGAATTAGCTGTGTGCGAATATGGGTACTTCGGTCTAGCCTAATGGACAATCTCTCATATGTATGATGTCTAATTCTTCAGGATTATAAAATTTATGCGCCACTTGAAAACACAAAAATTCATTATGAATCGTATAAATTCATCCTCCGTCCGGTAAGGACTTCGTAACAGCTTCTCCTTCCTCATGCGGTCCGGGACTGGACTCTGAAAACAGATGCCAAGCTGAACATAAAAATGGACCACAGGAAAAAAAAACACTTACGAAAAACTTCTGCCCATGAATCCTGATGAACGCGAAGCACGCCAACAACGGTCGCAAGTACCGAAGAGTGTGGGGAACGATTTACATTGATTTCCTCCGACAATTCTCCCGCAGACAAATGGAGCCGGTATTTTTCCGAGGGATGGTGGGATTTGGGTTTTCCGGTTCATTTCCCAACTCCTTGCTGGTAGCAGGACACGCTTTGTCGGATTGGAAGGACAATCTTTGTCAATTCACTGGAGCAATCATGTGCATTGTTCCGTGACGGCTGGCGTGATGTACGCCGATTTGGGAAGTATCCCATGATGTAACATTTTAAGCTCAAGCATTATTCCAAATGGTGGGCATTTTCCTTTTCATTGTCGTATCTTGTTTAACATAACTTGTTTTATCCAATGGATGGGTAGATACTCAGGAGAAATTGGAGCTCACAAGGGTTTTTCCTACTTAACCACATTCCAGCTTCTCTGAGAAAATAGACAAAGACATATTTTATCTCTATTTTAAATATTCGTGCAAAACTAATTTGCATTATGGCACACGTATTTTTATATTTGTCTAAGCGGGAAAAACTGTTCGTATCCCTAACGAAGCGATTGTTCATTCAAATTCAAATTTAACTCCAAACTGATTCGAAATGCATCACTTTCATTTTGTTATGTTATATGATGCGCAGTCACCACTTCGAGGATTATTAAATATACATTTCGATCCAAACGATCTGACTCCATCATGAGCTCGCTTCTGGTTTGCTTGGAAATTGATGCATCAATTCGCTAATCCAACCCAAAAAAAAAGCGATACCCAACTATTCGGCACGCATTTTTGCATCCTCTAACTAATCACTTATGTGATCGATCGAAGCTCACCAACTATCGACTATCGTTGGTCTGATGCAATCCGTGTTGGATGCGGCAGTGTCGAGGTGTATGTTTTTTTTCTCTCGTACTCGTATCGCTTCGTCCTCGGTCACACATTATCGACGTTTATGCCTCTTTCCCCGTTCATAGATCCGGTAATCGATTTCAAATATGCTCCATTGGCTCCGCGATGATCGCACACCGCATTTTCATCCTGGGTGCGAGGTGTTGTTTAAATAATTGTGCAATATGCTGCCGGCCTGTTGACTTAACCCACTGGCAGGGTTTTTCAAGATGCGATACGCATTAAATGGATAGTCGCGAAATATTCAACCACCAGGCAGACGCGGGTGCGACGAAGCGATAGTGAAAGTGAGGACGGGCTCGAATGGGTGAAAGGAAACCGGCCGGTCGTGTTTTAACGCGATTTTCAGAGGATCTAACAGCAGACATAATGCCACAAAACAAACACTACATGCAGGGCAGAAGAAGAGAGAAAAGACAACGAGGTATCGAACCGAAAATGCCAAATACCACCCGATCTTGCACCCGCCAGTGAAATGCCAACCGAATGCCGAAAACAAAGCGAAACAAATCGAATCCGAACCAAAGCCCATCACGTCACACGAAAAGCCGCAGCTTACAATGCCGCCCATCGGAAAATGGAAGGGTTTTCCATCCGGGGCGGGCAGCCGGGATGGGGGAAAACAAACAAACAAAAAATTATGATTTCACACTTGACCGGCTACGTGCGAGCTGATTTTCGAGTTTGTTTTTCCTCTCCCCTACCATGCCACAAAACAGTAAAAAATGCACCCTACTCGCCACCTTTCTCCTATCGTCCTTCGATTGATTTTGTTTTCTTCATCATCCCCTCGTTTTCCCGATGTTATTGTTATGGCATCGCAATCGCTCGCTACGATCGCGCTTGATCGCGTATGGGAAGGAAAACCGTTCGGAACTGCCAGCGCAGCCGGAGCCCGACCGGAGGAAATTATTGTTTAACGTGAGTTTTAAGATGCACGTGACGATTGGACTGGATCGCTATCGATCGATCCGTTTACATCATACGGCACGGCGTCATGTGGGGAAAATTAAGTAATGATTCCTTCCCTTCGCGCTGTGGTAGCGTGTCGCTGTGTGTCTGTGTGTATTACGTGACGAGAGCTATGCTTGAATGAAAACTAACTTACTTCTCCGGGTACCGGCATCTTTCTTCCCTGGTCTTGGGCTTGTTTGGTATTATCAGCTTAACGACAAGGAAAATCCATTAAAATCATAGTCTGGTTCAAGACCGGCAATTGAAATCCTTCATCAAGGGAATCTGAAGAAATGCCTTTTTTCGTACTCTACCGCATAGTTTTTCAATACATTTTACACTAAATCTATCACCGAATAAAGCTCAAAGGGATATGAGGCACTTTGAGTATCTTCAAATCAAATCTTCGTATTTTGGATTGTGACGCCGAAGGTCACATGTGTTGCGTTATACCAAGTTTATTTCGTCGTAGTGTAACAGAAAGGTTCTTTTCACTTTCTATTCTCTGCTAGAACTTCTCTTTATTTTGTCCGTCTTTTACAGTTATCACAATTTTTCGTACGTCCGCACTCGTTTGCTGTTCGTGCTCGAATCCCTACCTTGTTATCTCGGGTATCTCCTGTCATTTATTCCTCTGGACAACAGCGACTCTCCTTCCACCTGCAGTCAAGGATCCCCAGCCACCTATCTGTCTTACATGGTTTATCCTCCCAATTCATACGCTATAGTAATTAATTTCTATACCACAGGCGTTACCTTCCGCTTAAAATACATTAAACATACCTTTATGCAAAGTCTGCTACATACTATGCAATTGCTTTACTATTGTTTCTTGCACTCTAACTTGTTCCAAAAAATTACAAACATTCAAAGTGCTTTATACTTGTAGATTAATTCCAACGTAAGACATTAGAAAGTAATATTCGTCCCATTCATTCGTTCTATTAGAAAAAAAACAATAAAAATTTAATTTTTTCAAAAAAACAATTTTCATTTTAACCTCAATATTTCCTTTAGTTGAATTTAGATAAACGTACGTATGCTTATTTGAGTTCAAACGATTTATAAAAATTTGTAAATGATTAGAAAATAAAGTGGGTATAAGAGCTACCACAGAAGAGGTTCAGAAACTGGTTATACTAGTTATGGATGTTGTCGAAAAGATAATAGAACATTCTAAATTAATAAATGAGTCGTATTACTATAAAAGTGCCACTAGCAGTGAAGAGAACAATAATTAAAAAAGACGGTGTTATCAAGAATAACAATTTTCTTTGCAGAAATCACAATTGGAAAATATGTATGGAAGCGTTTTCGATACACACATCTGGATAAAATACCATAAAGTCTTTTTAATTTGTTTAATTTGTTCGACCTAGAAAGTGGTGTCTATGATTTAGAACAGTTTTGATGACATTTGCATTCAACATAGGGCTACTACCGAATGAAAATAAGGCACCTTCAACATAATGTTCCGAATTTCGTAGCATCAACAACCATGAAATACCCAACACTACCTAACAGATTTTGAACATTAGTTTTAACGAAGTTTATTAGTACTATATCCACATTCAAAGCATAATATGCTTCAATGCATGCAACCAGTTTCAAATGTTTGATCTACATTAATTTAACGAGATTAGTGCAGGAGTTTTCCTATAAATTACAGTCCTCTTAGCTGGATGCTCCTAATTCCATCGAACGATTAAAACAATCAACTTTGAAGTTTAGCTAGAGAAGATTATTGAAATAATCCCAAAAGGGGTTGTTTGGAACAAAAAACAAAACCTTCGAACCAATAGCCGTTTGGACAAGCTAATCAGCTTTATGGATGAAAGGAGGCTTCAAGTCAATCAAAAACAAATATAAGAGTACGTGATTGTGTGCGTGTGTGCGATCCTGTAGATGGCAGCATCCAACGAAAAACCCAACCGTAGCCGTAAAAGAACCCCAATCGGTCGATCGGTCTGGGGCAAATATAATGGGAAAAATAGGAAACTGGGAAAATGGGCGAAGATGGTTTCGATCAACGCTCGCATCGGAATACCGTTTCCAGCGGCGTTCGACCGATTGGAGGGCGTGCTGGAAGAACCCAAACTCTTTTGAGGGCGCTTTCCAGCTCCTGCCCGTAATCGGTATAAAAATGGATACATTTAAGGCTTGGGCATCATGGGTACGCAACGCAATCGATTACAACTGAGCGGATTTTCCGCGAGCACGGCATCAATCCACAAATTCTTGATCGCCGTTTTAATCGACCAACAGTTTGTATTTTCGTTACGACATTTTATTTCATTGTCGGCGTTTCGGAACCGGAACAGATTGCACTTTATCATCGTCGGTGTTACGGTCAAACGGGGTTTCTATCCATGGTCTTCAGTTTTCTCTTAATATTAATCCGTAATCTTTTACTTTGGGTAAACAAAGCCAACAGGTACTCAATCCATGCAAGGTCAACCGTTTCATCGTGTTTTCAAGGATTACCGGGGTGATTTGAAGCTGAACGATAAAAAAAAGATCCCGTCATCGCCCATTAAAACGACCTACACATGCTTGGGGTTAACTGTTTAATAGGTCGATTAATGTTCGCTTGTCATCGTGGCATGACATTTTCCGTCGCGAACCACTTCAACACTGCGTCTGGACTGTCGGTACGTTTGTTAACATATCTGGGAGTTGTTTTCCCTTCGTTTCTCATTCCATTTAAAACCGCTTTCCATTAACCAAGTCGGGGTTATGTCAAACTTCGTCCGTCCCGGTTGGCGGACACTTGACAATTTTCAACCGCCGTTTAAGATCCTCCAGTTTCGTCCCTTCTTACCGTAAATTTTTCTCGAAGTACATGGAAAAACGCTGTGATGAGGAAGGGAGAATCAAAAAAACACAAATGCTGTTTGTAATTCCCCCCGGGTGTCGTTGCGAGTGCCTACTGTTTGCATTTTAATACACCACCTTGGTCGGGTCACTAATTTGTGGATGCTGCGGATGGCCAACGAACGAAGGTTCGTCATCTTTTGCCTTCGTCCCATCGCCCGGTGGATTTATTCCACCATATTTGCTGAACAAAGTGGCGAGCGTCGGACGGAGGGACGAGAAGCAAAACGTAATAAAAATTGGGCCAAACAGCAGCATCCCCGGCACGGCCGACCTGGGGCACTTAAGCTCTAATGTTTGCCCATCACAACAAAAACTGGACTACCTTTAATTCATGATGCCTTCTCCTCCCATTTGCCGGTCGGATTCGTGCCGTAAATCATGTCCGGACTTCGGGGAAACACAAACATATAAAAAAATACTTCCACTTGCGGGGGAGCCGTGGGACGATACACGAAAGGTTCGTGAAATGTTTTAACAACCTTCCATCCTACCACCGGCAAGTTGGATGACCTCGGTCCAGGGCTGGCGGGGGTGTCCTTTAATTGAGCATGTCCCCGGGCGCTTTATGACAATCCAATGCTTGGATGGACAGTTTTTGAACCCGAGTGTGCTGTCATTCCTCTTTGAAGAGTGGTTTTCCTTGCTCTCGTTGGATCATTGAATTAAAAACTGCTCAACAAGTTGAATTGAATAATGGCTCACGTTAAATGGAACCGATGTCGGGTAAATAAACGTTTTAATCGAAGGATAAATCAATCGAACGAGACAAAGGATGAAGTAGATTTTATGTTTGCTGAAGGTGTTTTGAACAACCATGCTGAATTAATTTATGTGTTAACCATTTCAATTAAATATTTGAGGAATGCCTACACAGGAAGCATAGATTTTTCATGTTTTGTTTTCGATTATAAACATTGAGTAAGATGAGTTTACCATGAAAATAAGGTATTTATATCCCATTGACAGTTTGCGTTTTGTACTCTTTAAACTAGAGCTATGATAGCAAAATGATTTACCTAAATCTTGTTATTATTTGCACTTGTGTATCATAAAATTGGGTTTGAATAGAATCCTTCACAAATTATTTCCACCGAGAGTCCACCTGTTCCGTATAACAAACTTTTTGATTTTATGTACGTTGTAGGATTTTCATTTGCTGTTCTTTTTCAATCATATTACACATAAAAACGAATTTTCTCTTCATTGCATAACCCACAACATCATATGATTTTCTCAATGTGTGGATGTAGATGCTGTTTATAAATTTAAAGAATTTGCTGAGTGTATTCTTATTTAAAGCTGATAGAAATGTTTTGCTACAAATGTCTTCTTTTTCTTTGATAAATCTGAAACTACAAAACATCCTCACACAACTAGAGTGCATTTATTAAACCTTAATCTATGCCTTAAGATGAATGTATCTTTTCTTAATTTATGCGAGAAACTTTGTATTTTTGGAGCAAAATTTAAAACCGATATGATTATTTACATTGAAGGTGGGCATTTGTTTATTTTATCTTATTTCCTTGCCATATTGTCTTTATATTCAAATTGAAATGTTTACAATATGTGGCTGGATTTAAATATCATCCCTATTTTGCATACCTGGAATTTTCACACGTCGAAAAATAGAGTATTTAAATTATTGTGTTCAACGCCTGCTTTCATTTAAATTATTCACTACCTCTCCTCCGAAAATGTCAATACACCCAACGAATTCCTGTCGGCGCATAATTCCACCATTTGACCATACTGAATCACCAGACTTCCCAGGATTTTGCTTAAATTTCCATGCATTACAGAATGCAAAGCACCAAATTAGTCACGAGTTCACACTCATCTTATTACAAGCGCCAAGAAAGTGTTCCCTGTACCATCACGATGGCGGTTATTTATTTTTCCGAAAAATTATGATCTATTATTCTTCCCAACCCGTTTGTCGGTGCGCTTCATTAGCACGCGCTGGATTAAAATCTCTACAAAAAGGCGACCGTGTAAACCGCACAATTGACACCGTAAGTAGTGCAGGTAGTGGCAACCGGGAAGGGTTAATATTTTGACACCCGCCAGACTGGTTAACCCACGCACGCAACATCAATTATGCTTACCGTGGACGGGTCAGGTCGGACGCGTTTTCCCACCGAACTTCACATTCATTCGCAAGGGAAACCGGCCGAAGATTCCTCCGGGAAAAAGGAAAACTGGTGCGTGAACTGTTTTCACTTTTTCCTACCGCTGGCGCGTCTCCGTTGGGTGTCTTTTGTTTTTCCTCATTTTCTCTGCTCAAAGAGTTTCGCCCTCGCACTTCGGGGTGTTCGAACCCAAACGGAAGGCATGCAGTCGGAGATGATTGTTTGTCTAGAGAAGTTTAGTCAGCTGCTGGTGGCCCTGCTGGGGGGTTTGCTCTGTCTTACCCATTTTTCTTCGGCTTTCCTTCTACGCTCGACCTTTGGTTGTCCAAATATTTTTCTTTCTTTTATCTCGACCCCATCCGTTGCCTCCAGCCGCAGGTTTCGTGGGGCGTGAAACCACCGGGAGTACCGGGTTTCCTTTGCCCCAGGAGCGAAACCGATCTCCGGGATTTCCTTGGCATCCCTTCATGCTGTGTGTAAGTGGATGTTGTCTTTTTGTTCCGTCTATTTCAAACCACCGCGACGAAGTGTTTTCTCATTTCACTTCACCCGTCGGATGGTTTGCAAACCCTCGCTCGGTCGCTGATGCTGGCCTTTATTAATAGAGCGTGGTGAGCAGGGTAATTTCCCCGTTTTGGCAGTTCACTGCATCACCTCGAGGGACCTCCATCCAGGGGTTCTGCTTCCCATTCCTTTATACTCCGTGAAGACTCTATTATGCCCTTAAACTCCACCTCACCACATGTGGTTTGAGGTTTATCGGGTTTTAATCTAATGCTATCGGTAGCCGAAACACGCAACGTTTCGAGCGTTGTCGCTGGAGAAGAAAGGAAAACAAAAATGAAGAAAAGTGTTTTTCATCCTCTGTTAGGAGTGTTTATGCATGTATGTGTTTGCTCTTTGCATCCCATTACCTCAAAACAATAAAAACACTAGCGGACGGAGTTTTTCTTTGGACGTTAAAAACAAAGCGTAGCCAAAAATCACATCGTTCGTCGGTTTTATGTAAGCTGCTGTGTAGACGATATTTACGCAGAAGAATAATATTATTTCAATGTTGTGTATTGAAGTACGAAGGTTAATCAATATTTATGGCTTTGATGGAAACATTATGTAGTTATTGTTCTTTTTATCTCCGTTTATATTTAACTAGTTGAAAGTAGGTTCCAAATGGATTAAATAACCGAAAGATTTTTTCAAACTGATTTATTTTTGAAGTTGAACAGAACCGTATCTCCGTTTCTCCCTATACTGGTGGTCGGTTCACAGTATTTGATCAAAATAACCAATATTTTAGACATGAAAAGAAAATCATGTTGTTGAAAGTATATGATGAGCATTAGTTTGCCGAAAAAAACACACTCAAAACTTCCGACATAGAACGGTAAAAGTTTGAATGGTTTCTGCTTCTATTAACTCAATCACTGTATTTTCGCATTCACGCACATTAAACTCAATCGTCGATCTTAATTTTTGAAGAGCGATCGTGGTCAATATAAAAAAAACACACACACACACACACCGCCATATACTTCCCATCAGGCACATGCGGTTCCGACACGGAGTAAATTTGATTATTTCCTACCATACGCATCACGTTTCGGTACATTGTTTTACACCAGCTCCAGGCCGAGCCGAACGCGGCAACTAGGTCACACACCAGCGGCAGAACCGGGAGAAAATCT
>KE525420.1:1319188-1331316 GCA_000441895.2 Anopheles sinensis
TTGTTTTTTTTTTCGTCTCTAAACCGACAAGAAAACGAGTACTAAACGCCGCCGTTACATTACGCCGGGCGCCCGGTAGTTGGTTTTTCGGTGATGAAGAATTTTGATTGATTGCTACGCGGGGCGTATCTGGGACGGACTGGGTAAGCTCGAGTAGCCACGCCGCGCACATGGTTCGATGGGCGGTACGAACAAAAAATACAAGGTAGTTTTGATCGATCATGAATGTGCTCGCTCAGGAAGACGGCCATCGGGCCACTCTCAGGCGATGGGCAGGGGGGAGGCAGATCAGCAGACAGCGGACGGAAGGAAGTGTGAACGAACTAATGGGTTCCCATTAATTGCCACCTGTTGCGGTGCGCCCTATAAAGGTCGGCGATCTGGATTAGCGGGAAAGTGCAAGTGGAGGCCACCTGAAGGCTAGATAAGCCCTGCGAAAGGGATGATGTTACGGGTTTTCATGCCGTGATAGGAAAACACTTTAAACAAGTAGTTTGCCAAGCACGGAGGAAATGAAAGGCTAGAAGATTTTAATCGTTTTGGAGAAAAATGTTAGGAAGTAATACAAAACGGACGAAGTAAAACCTATTTGTTTTTGAACTTTCCATAAAATATTGCGTCCAACGTTATTTATTGCTATTTTCAAATCTATAGACCTAACCTGCTGGTGCTGCTGAATAAAATGTTAAAAACCGATCTTCAATCAGCTTTACGAAGTAGGCATCTTAATCATATCAATAGTGATTCGGTAAACTACTGTTTTTGATGCTAATGAATTGGTGAAACAAATCCGTATATACACTTGAGTAGTTCATCGATTCCGATATTTTCATCCAAGAACCAAATAGTCCACCTTCAACACCTTATTAGATTAACACCGGCCATGCCGGCTGCGTTAGATCGTATGCCCGACGATAATTCATTTATCCGCCCAAACACGACGCCCTATCTTGCTGCCCGGTGAGAAAAGCCAAGTCCACTTAATTTACCTACGAGCCGTCTAAGGCCCCTTAATGGCTTCATGCAAATATTTACCACCCGTCTGGCATCGCGTGCGTACAGGCGCTCGGTGTAGCCTGTTTGCGCCAAACACACCGAGCACCCCGAACTGACAAGGATATGCATCGTTGAGCATAATCTGGGAGTAAACATACAAATCCCCGAGCCGTCAGCTAATTTCTGTTAGAGACGCAAAATACCTTCAAAGTTCTCCCCTATCTTTCTATCTCTCTCTCTCTCGCTCACACTTGGATTTGTTTTCTCGTCCTTTGCTATCATCCTTTTCATCTCGACTGCATTTGCGGTGTCCGTAGTGGCCTGCCGTAATGTAATTCTGGCACGCTGTCGTCTGCTGAAGTGAAGAGTAGCTGGCCTCCGGTTTATGGGTCCCAGTAACCTACAGCCGTCGGGCAGGGGGCCGATCGCAAATCATCGCACCGAACTGTGGAAATTCTTTGCGAACGACAAAACTCCCATCCATCGAAGCCGTCACGGAAACGTTCCCTTTCTAAAATCCCCGCAGGGGATGCCACTACCCGATTGCTGATGGTTGGAAAATCGGTGAAAGAGAAAATGGATCACCGACCGCCCGTGCCAGTCCCATTCCCTCCCACGCACCAGCCCCGTTTCTGTTTATATCTGTCACCGGCGGTTTGACGTCGCGGTGAAAAGCATCGTCAGCCGCTTCATTATCGCTGACAGAAAATGTTAAGCCGTCGGGAAATTCACCGCTTTCCACCGGTCCCTAGCACACAAGTTTCACACAATAATTCATAAATATTCATAATTTTCCATCGAGATTTTCCTTTCATTTTCCACTTCCCCCAACAACAACCCAAACGGACTTTGTTTCACCGTTTCTGTCACTCGTCGTTTTTTTTTTCTTTCCCTCCCGTTGAAGTACCATCCACGGTGCCCTCGGGAAAATGACCTCCCGCCTCCTCCTCACAAATCCTTCCAACTAGATCTGCCCGCAAAAGCAACCCACCAAGTCGTCGCGGAGGTCACGTTAAAGGCCACGCGAACCTGCAGAACAATGAAAACTTCCAGCTCGATCTCGCTTTCCCCCCGGGGTGGGCAGGAGGATTTTTTCCATATGGGCCTTTGCAACATGCAAACCCATCGCCCACCGCATTGGATGCGCTTATGAGCGCAGGTGTTTCCCTAATGGTTCCTGGCAGTTGTGCCACCGGATGGATCGCGAAGCAGCATTCTTTTAGCCCGTTTAGTTTTTTTCAGCTCTCATTTTCTTTCACTTTCCACTTTTCCTCCCCCACGCAGGGCTGGTTGATTGTTTCGAGAAATCATTCTGCATTCTCGGCACACACGTGTGCTCGTTTGGGAGATGGGTCATGCTTTCCCTCTCAGCGAGGGATCACCTCTTGGGAATCATTGGATTGGAATGATATTTTGTTGTTTTGAGTATGTGTGTATTCTTTTTCTTTTCACAAGTTTCTTCCGTGGCAGGGAAAACCTCTTAATGAATCGCCTGGCTGCGTTGGAAAATCACCTCCGGGCGCCCCCGTGTGAAAAACCGTGTGAACTACCATTTCTGCCGCGGTCGAACAAAAGCCTTGCGTTTACCATGCATGCGATATGTTGCAGTGTTTTTTCACCGCTACCGACATACATTTATGCTACCGATGTACCGTTTTCATGCTCGATGGAGTGGAAGGGAAAGAGAGAAAAGGAAGGAGAATGAAGAAAAAAACATCCAACCTGAGTAGTTAATGGGGTTTTAGACCTTCTTGGAAGCACCTGTGCGGGGACATGTGTCGCTCAAAATTTGTATCTTTCTCGTCAACAACATCACCGATGGCGACACACGGAACTTCGACCGTCTGGGTTCATCGTCTCGGTTAGTTCTCAGTTACGGTTCCCCGGAATCCATCCGATCTCAACTAACGGGGTTGGTAGTGGAGGAACGGTCGATCTTCTTAACAAAAAGTCCAACCCATCGTTGCGTGACCCACGGGTTCGTCAACTCCAAACCACAAAACCGGTGCGCCAATTGATGCACATTGTTTGTTAATGTGGAAAAGGCGCTCCGGATTCACTTTCATGTGCTAATTTGGCAATTTGTGGCCCGCGGGGGGAGATAGATGCTTTCCGGGGACCACTTTCGCCTCCAGTTGCTTTTGGGAAGATGAATTTAAATTTACATAAAATATATCTCTCCCCTTCTCTTCTGAAAACCCGTTCCGATCGACGTAGGTAGTATTACACGATTTCGAACTCCACGCGCTTTCGTTGATGTTTGAAGATATTTTATCGCCATCCAAACCACGCTTGTCAGTTAGGTTATAGGAAGAAAAGGTCGGGAAAGTGATAAGACGAAAGGGAAATCTAAATCCTAGGCTTTACCAAAATTTTCCGATGAAAGTATTGCAAAGTGCCTGCTGGAAGTTACTGACGTAGCGAATACATTCTGACGTCTGCTGAAATGCTGATAGCGATTTAAAGTTTCATTCATCGAGAAATTGGAGTGAGAATAAAAGGGACCAAGAAAACGATAGGCCAATCGGCACTGCTATGTTTGTGCTGGTCTCCAGTCCCCCGAGAGAACCTCTCATCACGTTCCTCCGAGTAAGAAATCCCCTCGAGGGTTCCTTCGGCCAGATAATCTGATTAATGGAATCGTTCCGATGGACCGACGTTGTCGAGTTGGTTTTGGTTGATTTTTATGACCGGCTTTTTCATCCTGCCGTACGGCCAACTTGTTGGATAGCCGCCAGGCGTTCGCCTGTGGCTATCTCATACGATTATGCTGAAGGCACCCGTCCTACCAAGTGGCGTAGAAAGTGGTTCGCGGCTCATCTAACACAAGTCTCAGCGTGAGCCTCGGCTCAAAAGACGTAGGCTTACCAGTCTGTCTCGCTAATCGCTTGCCTAATCGTAATGAGACTCGAGAGTTTTCCTAGTCAACAAACGAACCATTTGGCGAACGACCGACCGAGGCAAAGTGCGCGTCCATTAGGCCAACGCGGGGGGACCAAGACGAACTGATTAATTTCCTCGAGTGATAAATTTGAAAGCCTACCACCCTCACACCGTTCTGTAGTCGTTTTTCACGACGGGGGAAAATCCGTCCGCCCATTGTTTGAGGGAAGTAAGTTTTGTTTTACTCGCATCAGGTTCACAGCAATTGTTTGGCTTAGAAAGTGAAGATATACCGGATGGTTCAACTTTATTTCGTCCCACGATTGGTCCACCCAAAGCGCAGCCACTAACTACGCCACTCAATCTTATAAGAAAGTATCTGACGGAAAGCTGAAGGATTGTGGAACCGGTGACCATGACACGTTCGGAAGGCGATCTTTATTAGGTCTTCTAAAGTCCGCAACAGGCTCCGGCCTCGGTTTTACAATGTCGCGTCGATTTGCCAATCAAACTGTTGAACCGCCGACTGTGACACACGTTCTAGGAACACGTTTTAGCACTCCCGGACATCAGCATCTCCGACTCCAACGTGTCGACGCGTTCAATTCGATAATGATAACGACCCGGGCTGCGGTGATTAGAATATCTCGCGCTGTTTTTCGATGGTTCTGGTTCTTTATTGCTCTACATTCCACACCTAATACGCGGCTCACTTCCAGCTCCCTCCGAAGGGGCTGGTCTGATGAATGGCTTCCACTTAATTAGTATTAATTTATACCGCGCTATCTTACGGTGATGGCTCGGGTGAGTCGTACATTCCGATCGAATTGAGACATCGATTTGTCGTTTGGCCCGAAGCGCTTACTACCAGCCACAAGGGGGCCATTAAAAGTTGACTGTCGTACGGATGGCATTAAAACGGACAAAACGAGATTGGAAAAACATCCCATCGAATCACCGAATCGATTGGCTCCAGTTGTTGTCTCGATGATCGACGTCCTAAACTGTCCACTCATTTGAACCTGCTCGGACAGCTAGTTCACCAATTAAATTTACATATTTCAAAGACGGGCACGATACAGTGTTGCTTACGGGTGGTGATCGTCAACAACCGGTTGGAAACGGTTCACCTACATCCGTGGACATTTTGTTGCAATTTACTCATTTTTTCACAATTGCATTAATGTTTTTCGTTTTTTATTTTGTGTTCACTTTTCTATAGCCTGCAAACTATACTCAAAAAGTAATCTCCGAACCAAATCGGATGGTGTACAGTTTCTGCGACTAAAGGAGGATTTCCCGGTCGGTGGGGAGATCGTGTCGCTGTACGCGTACCCGCGCAACTCGATCCTCATCCCGAGGACGGAAAACTCGAGCGACTACGAGTACTTCAAGCTGAAGGAAATCAACAGCACGGTCGTCAGCGTCATCCTAAACCGAAGCCTAGACAACCTGGTCGACTCCGAGGATCCGCAGAGCATCCTAAAGTTCAGCGTGTTCTGCAGCGGGACGGGCATGAAGCAGGACAATGTAAGTGTGAGAGTTTCGTGTGTGAGTTTGTGGTGGCATCGCACATGGCCCTTATGTAATGCTACCGATGGGCTAATTTTGTTTCCGTTTGTCTTCCATGTCGTGGCGCATCCCTTGCATAACCCGGCGTTTCCACAAATGCGGTGACGGAACCCAAACTCACCGACGAACGGCAGCAGTCTTCATTTTTTACAATTACTGTTTACATTGAAGATATTAACGATAATGATCCCGAATTTATCAATCTACCGTACGTGGTAACGCTCGACGAATCAACGCCAATTGAGACGGTGGTGTTTAATAGAATTAAGGCAATTGATCGTGATAAGCCAAACACGCCGAATTCCGACCTCGAGTATGCGCTGGCG
Source organism: Anopheles sinensis (assembly GCA_000441895.2). Lineage (NCBI taxonomy): Eukaryota > Metazoa > Arthropoda > Insecta > Diptera > Culicidae > Anopheles > Anopheles sinensis. The sequence goes on from KE525420.1 coordinate 1,324,966, forward strand.
GCGAAACACATGAAGAGCGGCGACTTTCCGTTCCGGCTCGAGAGCTCGCAGAAGCCGGCGCTGGTGTTGCAGCGTCCGCTCGACTACGATGCCGGCTGGCGTTCGATGAGCGTCCAGATTGTGGCGAGCGACCGGGGCAATCCGCCCCGTACCACCAACGCCACCATTCGGGTGAACCTGCGCGACGTCGACGATCTGCCGCCGATCTTCACCCGGGCCCTTTACAAGACGCGCATCAAGGAATCGTCCCCGCTCACGGTAGGAGTGTGTCCGCTGGCCGCGCCTGAAGCCAAAACAAATAAACGTCTATTCCTCCCCACTCTCTCCTAGGGCAAACCGATCCACATCCCGCTGTATATCGAGCCACCGATAATGGCGTTCGATCAGGACTCGCTGAACGAAACGCTCGTGTACGGCATCGTGGCTGGGAACGAGCGGCAACTGTTCTGGATCGCACCGGAAACGGGCGTCCTCTTCCTGCAGAAGGAGATCGACCTCGAGAGCGAAAGTCTCCCGGACAACACGTTCACACTGCAGATCGAGGCGCAACAAATAAACGACCCGGTGAAGAGTGCTTTCGCGCGGTAAGTGTGATCTCCCTGTTGGAATGCACAGTGGGCAAGAATGTGGTTATATACCGAAGAATTTGTTTTTATATACTAGTATATTAGATAAAACATATGCTTTTTTGGTTATGCAATTTCAAATGAAGCATTCAAATGAAACAAGCGATTTTCAAAGATTGTCTTATAGTTGACTTGTCTATTTTTTTTTTTTTGTGGCCATTGTCACTTTTAATATTTATAGTTTACGTTTTTAAATTATTCGGCGCAAAATTACTATTAATTATTTGAATAACTTCACTTTGTCCATTAACTAAAGCTATTTAAGGGAACGGGAAATCTGTTCACAAAGAAGCATTGTTCACACATAATGAAAATCATTATTTTCATACAAATTAATGCAATAGCTTAAAATGGCAAACAAAAATACAAACCCAACGAAAAGGAAAATTGACCCAGTTATTAAAGTTCCAACGCATTACATTTGTTGTACGACTACTTTTGTAAGAGAGTTTCTCTTGTTTTGCTTACACAATATCTCTGAATATCTGAAAAGTTCGCAAATAGAAATGGAAGAAACTTAATGTGTGTTTTTGTTTGTTTTTACTATAGTCCATCTGGTTCAATTAAACTACATCAGAATTGGCTGCTATTGGTTGCAAATGTTACTGATTAGTTCAAAACCATTCGACCAAAACCTTATTATTCGACATAAAAATAAATGCTAGAAAAATGTCAATCACCTTTGGCCGCCCTCCATCCCACTGTGCAGCGTGGGGAGTACAAGTCGTTTTCGCTTTCATATGCTGCTTTATTGTCAGTTCGTTAACGCTCCTCTACCAAAGGGGGTCGGGAGATGTGCGAGGTAACACTTTGGGGCGTGAGAAAAACAAAACCAGATGATCCAAAACAATTGCCGTCGAAGAATAAACGCATTGTAACGATGGCGCGATGGTGGTCTGGTTAGGTAGTGGGTGTTTAGGGATGATTTCTAATTCCATTTCTCATGTTGGCTTTTTGCTCGGGTGGGTTCATTTCATGTTCCCGTTTCACTGATGCACCACTTTCGCCATCGTGCGCGCCCTTTAGGGTGGAGATTGAGGTGATCGACTTGAACGACAACGTGCCCGAGTTCGAGGTGGACCTGTACAACATCTCCATCATCGAGAACCTGCCGAAGGGCTTCAGCATACTGCAGGTGAACGCGATCGATCGGGATCAGGTACGTAAGGAGTTGGGGAGCAAACGGACAGGATCATACTTAATAAACATGTCTCTGGGTTTACAGGGAGAGAATGGGGAGTTTTACTACTATCTTATGGATGAGGATCCCAAGGGAGCGTTCATGATCGATCATGGTTCCGGGTGGATCGTGGTACGAGACGAAACGTTCTTGGACAAGGAGCAGCGCAGTTCGCTCAAGATGAACGTGCATGCGGTCGAGAGGATAGAACAGTATGATCGTAGCCGTAACTACGGCAAGGTGCAGGTGGAGATCACGTTACTTGACACCAACGACAACACACCCGAGTTCGAGCAGGGTACGCTGTACGAGTTTAAGACACACTGCAATGCCACGGTCGGGTCCAAGGTTGGTCAACTGCGTGCGCTCGACCCGGACGATTTGGGTAATGGGAAGGTACAGTACAACATCAAGAACGTCCGACCGAACCTTGCGATTCCGTTCCGGCTTGACGTTGACACGGGTGACATACGCGTGGCGGAGACATTAACCTATGGCAAGATAGCATTCTTCGTGGAAGCCCGCGATCAGCCTCAGAATCCGTCCGAGTCGCGATTCAACGTTGCTCTCGTCACGATCGACATCGTGTGTCAGTCGATCGAGGATATCGAGTTCATCGGGGCTCCGTACGAGTTTTGGGTTGGAGCGGACGCAGCGATCGGCTCATCAGTTGGTCAAATCCGAACCACCTTTGACATGGTGTCGGACGAGGAAATCTTCTTCGACCTTCTGCACTCCTACCCGGAAGGAGTTCCTTTCGCGATCGAGGAACGATCAGGCATCGTAACGGTGATCGAGTCGATGGAGAAGTTCGACCGGCGATGCTACGAGTTTGAGACGGTCGTATCGTACTTGCCCGAGTCGGCGGGCAAGAACACTGAACAACTGACGCCAGAAGCGTACAACAGCCTGGAGAAAATCATTGTCACAAACGTGACGATACACGTGATCAAGCACAACTTTATGCTGTTGCGCGGTACCAACGCTACCCCGATAGAGTTCCGCGTGAAGGAAAACAAACCGAACGCATTGATCGGGCAGCTAAAGTTCCAGGACTTTCAGGAACAGTGTGACGCGGACGAGAAAGGTCTTCCACCGTTGATATCGGTGCGGGGTGATAAGAACCGAGCGGATCGGCAAGTGTTTCAGCTTAATGGTGGCAAGAATCGGACACGGTATGCTCGTCGGTTTACCCGGGACCTGTCCGCTCAGGCGAACCTGATTCGACTGTACCCGTTGGTGACGTTTGATGCAATGGCGTCCGTTAATGGGAGTCGTAAGGCGAGAAACTCACGTCAACCGACGAGTGGCGTACAGTACTCGTTGGTGAATAGCTACGATGTGGCGGACACTGTGCGCCTTACGAACGATGGCAAGCTGATGACGATAAAGGGACTCGATCGGGAGCGACAGGACGTGATACGGGTGACGATCATCGCCGAGTACTTCTACAAACAACGCACGTTTGCTGGAATCTATCAGGTGGTGATCGTTGTCGAGGATGAGAATGATAACCCACCGACGTTCAATCGACCTTTCTACCTAGGTGTGATTGCGGAAAACTCTCCGATCGGGACGGAGATCGTGCTAAACAACCCGATCATCATCGCCGATGCAGACGCGGCCGGTCCGAACAGCGACTACGAGTTGCTCCTATCGGGCGAATCGAACTCGTTTGTGGCACAGTTTTCCAACTCGACGCTCTCGAACTACAACAAAACAGTGGCGCATATCTTCCGTAACTTGCAGATTGCCAATATGGATTCCGGGGAACGTCCAGCGCGACCTCACAAGCAGTTGCAGGAGTACGGGAACGCGACGACGCCTCACTATAACATTCTCTTCATGGGCCCGAACAAGCTGGATCGGGAGGAAATCGAGAGTCTTACGCTGAAGATGACGGCCACCGATCGAGACAATTTGATGTCGGAGGTGGAGCTTCGCATCCTGATACTGGACGTGAACGATTGTGCGCCAGTGTTCGAGCGGGTTGCCATTTTCCGTAAGAGCCGGTGCGAGATGATCGAGAACACGAGCGATCTGGAGTTGCAGTACCTGGACGAGATAGAGACGGAGGTGCTGCCGGAATTCCTCGATTCGGGAGGGCTTTCGGAGATGGCTGGAGCGAGTCGAGTGTCGTATGGAGTTGAAAGTCTGTTCGAGATGGTTCAATCGGCACCGTACGTTGGTATGCCACGGTTGTACGATAGCCAGGCGGTGATGGTGAACCGTTCGGCCGATCGGGATCTGTTGACGATGCGAAGGAAGCTCTACCGGCAACAGCAGAGAACGCGCCAGCGTGGACGGAACACTCGTGCGGCCGCTAAAAAATCGCAGCTAAGGTTTGCCCTGCCAGAGAACGTAGAGGTAGGCAAAGTGGTATTGAAGCTGACAGCGAACGATGACGATTTTGAGAAGAACGCACGCGTGTTCTACGAGGTGTCGGGACAGGTGGAAAAAACCACTGGCGACCGGGTGACGTACTTCAAGATAGATCGCAACAACGGCGAGCTAAAGGTGGGTCAGCGACTTCCACCCGAGAGTGACATTGCGCTCAACATCACCGCCAAGGATGTGGGTGGCCTTTCGGACTCGCTGCAAGTGTCGTTCAAAGTGTACGATGTCAACGACAATGCGCCCGTGTTCGAGAAGCAGTGGTACACGTTCAACGTGGACGAGGGCTCGTATCCGATCACGGGCAAAAAGATTGGACAGGTGCGTGCCAACGACGATGATACCGGTATGAACGGGAACGTCACGTACCTGTTGCTGCCCGAGGGTGATCAAAAGATTCCGTTCTCGATTTCACCGCTCGACGGGACGATCCGGGTTAGTGGGGAGATCGACCGTGAGACGGTATCCTCGTACCGCTTTCGGGTGCTCGCTTCGGACAACAATTTCGACCTCAAGTTGTCCGCCATGGTGGACGTGGAGGTGATCGTGATGGACCGCAACGACAACAGTCCCGAGTTTACGGCGTACGACGAACTGCGAAGTGACCGTAGCACCGTCCAACGTCTTCCAGTGTACATAGCGTACCTGGACGTAAACGCTCCTGTGGGAACTTTCGTAAAACAGGTCCTCGCTCGCGACAGTGACTTCCGGGAGAATGGAAACGGGCTCGTAATCTACTCGCTTACAGGACAAAGTGACGTCCTCCAGTTCACCGTTGACCCGAAGGATGGTGTGGTGTCGACGGCGTCCAAATACATTCAACCTAACGACGGCCGGAAGCCACACCAGCAGGTAAACGTGTCCGTTGTTGCATCCGACTTTGGAACGCCTCCGCGCTCCAGCATTGCCCTGCTGATCGTGAACCTCAAAGGTGACCCACAGCATAGGCAACCGGTGGATGAGAAGCCTCCGCTCTTCCCGTACCGCTACTACGAGATCGAGCTGCGGGAGAACGACCCAGCACCACGGATCGTCCTCAACGTGACACTCTCGAAGCGGTACGCCAGCGAACCGTTCCGGTGGGAGATCGTTGGTGACACGTTCGATGGACAGTTTCGGATCGACGAGCGGAATGGATCGCTCTGGCTGTTGCGGCCACTCGATCGTGAGGAACGTGACGCGTACGAGGTGAAGATCCGGGTGGAACGGTTGAAGCGCGAGAGCCGCAGCATTCCGAGTGTGCTGTACGCGCTAGAGAACCCGGTACGACGGAAAAATCAGCAGCACCGGGTGCACGACAACGAGGTAGAGATCATGATCAAGGTGGTGGACGTGAACGACAATGCGCCGGTTTTCCGCGACAACTATGGGCCGATCATTTCCGTCGTGCCGGACACTGCCAACTACGGCTATTCGGTGATGAAAGTTGAGGTGAGTGTAAATTAATGTTTTTTTAACGACTCTATTGATTGATATCGAGTTGAAAATATCACTCTGAGGAGACAGCTGAGTGGAACCAGAAAACTTCTTTCAGTTTGTATTACCTTAAATTAAGTACATGATACAAAACAACAAACAAGAGAATTAAAATACTCCATAAACTTCCTTACTTTTTAATAAAGAAAATATCTAAAAGAAATTATAATATTTTAAAAATTAGCACACCAAGTTGCAGGTCAAGTTGAACAGCGTGGAGAACATTAAAGGATAAATCTGATATTTCTTGTGACAATTTTAATTTATGGAATATGAAGAACTCTTTTTAAAATCGGCTTTACATCATTGAATTTTAAGATGTGAATACTCTATTTATATTTGACTATTTTTTAAAACGAATGTTGCTAGTAATTCACAATTTAAAGTATTTTGTATTTCGAGCTAATATCAAAACCTTGTGTTAAACAACAGCATGATAAATGGCTACCCTTCTCTTCCTGTACTTGTCGTAAAAGAAAATAGTGAATTGCATGAAGTTCCTCATTTGTTGATACACATATGAACAAAAACAAAACTTATGTAAAAAGGATGTGTATACTGAGTAAACAAGCCAGACTAGTCAAACGCTATAATACATATCAATTATTGAAAACCCATGGCATATTTATTTGGTTAAATGACGAGAATTTAACTTAACTTTAAAGTCGAGTTTAA
>KE525420.1:1331336-1397763 GCA_000441895.2 Anopheles sinensis
CTTTGGTTCTCCTTTTTAATTTTGTTTTCCGTTCTCCGATAGGCCACCGATGATGACGCCGGCAGTAACGGGGAGGTCCGCTATTCGCTCCTAAACGAACCAGCTCGGCTTTTCGCCATCGACCCACTCACGGGCCAGATCCGGCTACTGAACGCGCTGGCCACGTTCAAGGAGAAAGTGTTCGGGTTCGACGTGAAGGCAACGGATCGCGAAGGAGCCGACGATGGCAAGTCCACCATCGCGAACGTGTTCGTGTACGTACTGCACGCGCACCAGGAAGTGTGTCTCATCCTGGCCGGGCTGCCGGTGGACATCGAGAAGCAGCTGACGATGATCTCCTCCAGCCTCAGCACCGCCACGGGCTACGACATTCGGATACGGGCCCTCGAAAGCAACGCCAAAGTGGAAGATGCGTAAGTTCGGAAAAATGGAAATTGTGTAGAATCGTGTTTAGTCTTACGAGTTGTTGTTTTGTTTTCTAGCACCAACCTTTACCTATATGCCATCGATCGCAAAACGAATGGGCTCGTGGAAATGACTGAACTCCAAAGGTAAATTAATGAATTCGATCGCCGGAAAGAAAATGTAGCTATTTCACTCTTGAATTCTAGATCTCTCTCCCGGTTGGACATGTCGAACCTCAAGCCCCATCTACCGATCATCGAGCTCACGGAGCTGGCGGTCAATACCATCGAGCCGCACTCCTTCGATGCCGGCATGAAGGGCATTGAGCTGGCAACCGTCGTTATCGGTGGGCTTATATTTGCCGGCGGAACAGCGACGGCCCTCTGCATTGCGTGCGCACGTTACAGGCGGTTAGTATTACTTTCGGACGAAAAGGATTTCATCTAACATATCTATAGCACACAAACACCCATACACATCATCCGATCGGGACGTGGATCGTTCATTCATGCATCCTTCATCTTCATTGGTTTTTCATATGGTTTCATCAACAGATACACACGATATTGAAATTTCACACTGCACCCGCGACGTCATTCCTAGCTAAGATGCATAAAAAGGAACTAACATACTAACCAGAACCAGTAGAAGTAGAGAAATCATCAGGAGGTCATTGTGGTCGGTTTGATTTTACCTTTATTCTGCAATGTGTCAATGACGATCTATGACTGTATCGATCAAGAATGATCCTTAAACTATTACGAGGGAAACCAACCAAGTAGACGATGGATTATACAGTCACTCGATTCTGGATAATGGTATCAATCCGCGTTGGACAGAAATATTCTCATCAGAAAATTGGAATCGGGCACGACAGGTATTTCTGTTACGGCCTCTGTTACCATTTGGGGTCCCTCAGCACGTTCCGTAGCCGGAACCAGGCTTCCAAATGATTTTTTAACTTTTCTCCATAAGTGACCAAAAGAAAAACTTTACAATTAGTTTAGTCCGGCCGGCAAGAAAAGTCTCACAACTTGAAACAAGTTCGTTCTCCGATAAAGCTGGAAATTCTAACATGTAATCAAACGTTGTTGGTTTAATGTTTTGGCCGTGGTGGATACAATTCAAATGATAAAATTGTCAAACTTGTTCTGATTTTTAAAAAAATACTACTCTTTAGATTACTTTCAAAAGAAAGTTGCTAGCGTTTTCCGTTTGCGCATGAAAAGTCGTTAAAATTAGTCTATGTTTTCAATGTAAACGTTACATCACAATTAAATTCATCCACAGTCGCGGCGAATACCGTTGTGCCAGTGAACGTTGATTTACTTCGCACGTTTCACTTCAGTTGTGGATTTGCTTGCGCAGTAACAATTTAATAGATAATTCCCGACGATGTCTTTTTAGTTATATTGGAGTTTTTAATTTATTTGTACACCGTCTACAGTCCAAATTCGAATGCCCTCGATCATTCGAGTACGAAGAAATGTTGTTATCAGAATCAAAAGAGACAACCACGATCTCGTATTTGCAAACAGTTTGGAAGGTTATTTTCCTGTTTCACCGGCGGAAGATAACACATTGTAAAACGAATAAGTGGCCTACCACTTGTGAAATCAAATCAACCACATAAGAAACTTCAAAGTCCCATCAGTGCTCTAATTTACAAAAAAACAATAACTACCATTTGTTCGTAACAATCATTCCATTAACGGTTGGGTCTAATGTGACTAATTCCATAATGAACCTAACGCGACGGACTGCCGTTATCACCCGTATTATTTTGTAAATAATATGCGTCTAGTTTGAACTCCGCTCCGATAACAAGCGACCTAACGATTCCTCATTGTTGTCCCTTAAACCTCGCCTCACCTCTCTAACTCCCCTTGGCTTCCCTAGCCTCATACCACTGCCAACCGTTGGCGGACGGGGAGGTGGCGGTGGTGGCAGCAGTAACACGTCGGCGGAGGATGTACGAGTTCGGAGCAGCATATCGCGGCTAGGACTCGGTGCGGCCAACAACAACAACAACACCAACACGACCGGGAGCACGCGACCGATCACCGGCGCCGACATCCAGCCCGTCATAAACCGGTCCGACCTGAAGAGTTCCATCTTCCATCCGAACTTCCACCGGCAGTTTGTGACTAACATCAGCACCGAAGCCGTGCCGGAGCATAGCAACGAGGGAAACAACAGGTATGACCCACCCCGGACGACCGACCAGAAAGTTTCCGTTTACGAGTTTTCCTTCCCGATCCCCTAACAGTGACAGCTATGAGGACTCGCTGAAGGACTCGCTGACATCGAACACGAGCCTATGACAATCGGGGAACCCTCCCGGGAGGACCTACTACACTGTACAGTTTAGCCGTAAGGGAGAGCCCGCCGAAGGATGACCGGAGCGATTGTTGATTAGTTTTCTAAGCTGACCAAGAGGTAGAGACTGTGTAAATACAATGAAGCGCTTCATCGACTCTTTTACAAATAAATATACAAACAGTATACCATCGAACAGCCACATTTATTTGTACGTTAAGAACAGTTGCGCACCTTCCGCGTTCTGCTTTGCCCCGGGGCATGTGGCCACCATCTGGGCGTACCATCGCTCCACGTTGGGGAATGGTTCGAGCTGAAAGCGTAACGCACATGCCGTCGCCATCGTTGCGAAGATGCTGATATCGGCCACGGTCATCTTGGGTCCGGCCACGAACTCACTCTCGCCAAGGAACGTATCCAGCAGGGTGATGGCCCGCTCGAAGGCTCGGCGCTTGGCTTCGTCAGCTGGAGCCCTGCCGAACACCTGCGGGTGGTAGAACTCGGTGAAGCGGGGATAGAGCACGCACGCATCGAAGAACAGTCGCTGGTGGACGGCTGCCCGATCGAGGATGTCCTGCGGGTAGCAAGTGTCCTCGTCCGTGGCGTAGCGGTCGCACAGGTAGAGTAGTATCGCACGTGACTCGCACAGCACCGTTTCGCCGTCGACGAGCGTCGGAATGGAGCGCTGCGGGTTTAGCCGGGTGAACTCGGGTGTTCGGTGCTCGCCCGCCATCAGATCGAGAATATGCAGGTTCAGCTGCACGCCGATCGCTTCGGCCACCATCAGCACAGCCCGGCACGGGGAAGATCCGGGAAGGTAGTAAAGATCGAGCATCTTGCGAAGCACAACTGCATTTGCGAGCCGTTGTGCAACGTTATATAGGCTGCAAAACACGTCGATTGCCATATCTCCTTTGAAAGTCCCCTAAAACAACTAAAACCATTAACAAAACTTGCGCCAGTCACATGTTATCAAAGGCAAATAAAAAAGCCGCACGAAAAAAAACGGTTCATTTAAAAACAACAGTGACATCTGTTGGATTATCTGAGACACTTGCATTTAATTTTCTTATCCTTGGTTGCTACGGAACAGCTATGTTTTAGTAACCTTGTTTAAAAGCATGTCTGTATTAACCTTGAATTGTATTGCACAGCTTATATTGAATAATCTTGTTGCTTAAATGTTTCGAAACCCGTGAAATGTTGCAAATATTAAATTTTGAACTCGATTTTGTCCGTTTCTCTCAAACGGTTTCCTTGCAAAAGATATCCGCATCGTTTTACAAACAGCGAGTTTTTGGGCTCTCACCAGCGTTTCAATTATTTTGAAAAAGTGAATTAAAAAAATGTTACGGTAAGCTGTACCACGTCGATTAAAGGAGATTTTAGCTTCCTTTTTAACGCGCCGTTGCCTTTGTTTATGTCTTCTCTTCTTCTCTTCTCTATCTCTATACTCTACATATTGATCGATATTCAAAAATGGCTGGACCAATCCTTACGCTGTCTTGAGATTTGTTTCTTCAAATTTGTTTTTTTTTGTTGCTTCAGATTCAAGAAAAATTTAGAAATAGATAATCCATGGAAAATTCAGAAGGGAAAACCAGAAAATCGGAAAATTTGAATAAAATATAATCAACAACTAATACTAAGACACGGCTGGGAACATCCAAAAATGCTAGTTCAGACTTTAATGAAAATACCTTACCAAATATACGGCGCTCGCCATCACAATCGCGCAGATAATGATGAGATTTTTGTTTTGCAAAATCAGATGTAAATAGAAAATGAATGAGACAACGAATGATCCTACTGTAGGAATCAGTCGCTCTTGTGCAATCACGTGGCAGGTGTCTTGAATTCATTCCTTGAAGAGTTTTTCGAAGCAAGCAGTTGTTTCACGGAAGAGGTTTACTTAAATTGGTAATCCTGGAAAGTGGTAAATCCCCTCCATATGTTGGACAAGGTAGGTACCGGCTATACAAATAAGATATGACATTTTTTGGCCCTACACTCCACACAGTCCACCATTTCTGGTTCCACCACCAGTCAAGAGGGTGAAGGTCAAGAGTGGTGAAGGGTCCCTTTGATACCTACACTTCGTGAATTGCTCATTAAATGGATGACAAATATTTTAGAAAAACTCAGCCATTCAAAAAACCAATGATCAGAGGCGGATTAAGCGTTCTAGGGGCCTCAATTAGCAATAAATTGAAGGCCCCAAAAACGTTCACTAGAATCTTCATTGAATTTTTTATTTCAAAATTTATAAAACTTCAATTTTGATTAAACCACCTTTTTAATAAGTAACCAAATTTAGTTTAAGCTACAATTTCCCATAACCATCAATAACTTTTCAAGAGAATCATTTTCCACGAATCTCTTTATCCAGACAAAGTTGCAGACAATTTTTTTATTTTGTTGTAGAATAACTTTCCAGACATATCAAAACAGAAGAAGAACTGTTTGTGAAACGTTTGAAGAGAAAACGAAAGTTGAATGTTAAGCATTATTTTAATATTTGAAAAAGGTCAGAACATTACTTTTGCTAATCCATGTCAAATATTATCATACTATTCTGATCATTTCCCTCTATGTCAAATCTTTATGGTAATCTCTTTTATCTACGTTAGTACATTAAAGTGTTGAATGCTAGACGTAAAAAAACACAAAAACGTGAAGTTTGGTGACCTTTCATTCATCGAAACACATATTAGATAACTCTGTTGCATTAGTGCTATATTTTTATACTCTTTATTTACTTTCATTCGACAGGAAATTCACAAACCCATTATGCATTTGATAAGAGGCACAACTTTTCAGCAAAAGAATAAAATAATTCCAATATCATAATTTAAAAAATTAAAGTGAAATAATCTGAAAATTGAAATGCAGTTTCTGCTGCTTTCATCGGTTGCATGAGCATTTTTGCACAATCTGTTAAGTAACCTCCTTCATCCAAAAATCCCGTTGATGACAAACAACTAACGGATACAAAAACTAACCGGTCCGTTAAGTTCTTATGAGTCATTGCATCGCAAAGCACTCTTCAGCGCAAAGGGTGTCACCAAGCGAAACCATTGTCTGCGGAAACCGATACACGGGACAGGGTGAAGCGTTCGTCGAACAAGTGAAAAAGAAAATGCGTCCAAGGTAAAGAAAAACGAGAGCAAAACCGGAATTGCGGTCCAGTAGCGAGTACGATGGAATAATTATTTTCTTGCGACATGCGGTTCCATACGCTGAAGGGGTTGGTTCGACTTAGCTGCATTCCATTCCTTCTAACATAATTCCTTCCCCACTCCGATCTTGTGATATCTTAAATGCAACCCTGAAATGCAACGCTGAGATTTATGTGTTAAAAGGCATCTGTGATGTAGGTTTAATTCGATACGCTGTCGCCTACGAGCCCCGGTTTTAACGGAAGCCTAGGCCTACGCTTCTCTCTCTCTCTCTCTCCTCCCCCTCTCTTCTTAAGACAGGAACTTCGCCTTGAATTCATCGGCGCCGGCCTGGTTCAGCTCGTAGTCCGGGGGCGTTCGCTTTGCAGCGCGCCAGCCAGGCCTGTACGTTCGGGTAGGGGGTGAAGTCAAAGCTGGCCACCTCGTAGGTGGCGATCGTCGCGGCCAGGCTCAGATCGGCGATGGTCAGATCGTTTCCGGCGGCGTACTCCTGGCCCTCGAGGAACGTGTTCAGGAAGCCGACGGCCTCCTTCATCTTCTTCTCGTTCTCCGGGTTCGCCGGCTGCTTGGCGAAGATTTGCGGATAGTGGTAATCGGCGAAGCGCTGGTATAGCGTGCCCATGTCGAAGTACAGGCGCTGGTTAACGACGGCGCGCTTCTGCGGATCCTTCGGGTACAGCTTGTCGTCCTTGCCGTACTTCTCCGCCAGGTAGATCTGGATCGCGCGCGACTCCCACAGAGCGAATCCGTTGTCCACCAACGTCGGGATGGTATGCTGGGGGTTGAGCTGCAATTGGATTCCGGAAAAAAGGTAATGATCGCATTCGAGAAACGCATCGCATCGGTTCGGTTCTGTTTTTCCCGTCTCATCACTGTGGTCATTTATTCTCGTGCTCTAACGCTAACCTGTGCCCTGATCAACACTTTTTAACCTTCGCGAAAAATGGCCGTGCCGCTTCAGCCCAGCTGCGGTTTGTTGCCGCACCGGGAATGCTCTCCGCCATACTCTTGTACCAACGAAGAACATTTGCATAACCGCTGAAATCGTACCCAGCCATCTCGAACGTGGTCAGCGTCGCGTAAACACTAATATCCGCCAGCGATAGCCCATCCCCGCCAGCCACAAACCGTTCGCCCTCGAGAAAAACGTCGAGAAACTCCAAGGCCTCGGCAATTTTCGCGTAGTTTGCCTCGTTGGCCGGAGCTCCCTCGAAGATCTGCGGATAGTAGTAATCACCGAACCGCTGGTAGAGCGTTCCCATGTCGAAATAGAGCCGCTGGTTGACGGTGGCACGTCGTTGCGGATCAATTGGAAGAAGGTGCGGCGTGGCCTGCGATTTGCTGCCGTACTTTTCCACCAGATAGCACATGATGGCACGGGACTCCCAGAGGGAAAACTCACCGTCTACGAGCGTCGGGACGCAGTGCTGTGGATTGAGCTGCAATTTCGATCGATAAAACAAGTGGCAGGGGAAATATATTTTATTTTTTACCCTTAACCGTATGGGTTGCAAGGTTTCAATCAGGTTTTGGATCAGGTCGTATTAGAAATCATTTCCAGAGCTACGAAAGAACTTGAAAAAAATCATCATCCAAGACCAAACGTACATTTTCTTCCTCTTTACACAAAAGTGAGGAATTAGGGGAAAAGAAAAAACCATGCACAAAATCGTTCTTAAAAGGTTGTCAAACAGAACTCACTTTGTTAAAAAATACAGCTGAATTTAACAAAATAAAACAAGGCGGATAATTTATTAGTTATTAAACCACAAGAAATGCACACACGAATGCATCAGACCCAGCTCCACTGGGCTGCGGAAAGTTGTTTTGGTTGTGTTTGGTATGATCACTTCTCGAAGTACTTCTTGAACTCCTCAATGCCGGCCTGGTTAATCGCGGCTCCCGGTGCCTCCTTGCGGATGTTCTCGTACCAGGCGACCACGTTCGGGTACTTGGCCAGCTCGAACCCGGCCACATCGTACGTGGACACCGTGGCCAGTATGCTCAAGTCCGCGACGGTAAGCGAATCTCCGGCGACATACTTCTGTCCCTCGAGGAACGTATTGAGGAAGTCGACGGCATCCTTCATCTTCTTCTCGTTCTCCGCGTTCGCCGGCTGCTTGGCGAAGATCTGCGGATAGTAGTAATCGGCGAAGCGCTGGTATAGCGTGCCCATGTCGAAGTACAGGCGCTGGTTGACGACGGCACGCTTCTGAGGATCCTTCGGGTACAGCTTGTCGTCCTTGCCGTACTTCTCCGCCAGGTACGTTAAAATGGCGCGCGACTCCCACAGTGCGAACCCATTGTCGACCAGCGTCGGAATGCAGTGTTGTGGGTTAATCTAATTGGGGGGGGGGTTTGGAGCAGGATTTTGGTATATGGTTTCAACGGAACGATCAGTAGGAACGACACGAATGGAACAGGAGGAACAGATAGTTGGAGGAAAATTTTGATTCAAAGGAAGGGAAAGAAGGTGGGTTTGTTTCAAACGGGAACACACAAAACAAAACCGGAAACAGAAGTAGATAAGAGCCAAAAATAAAACAAAGAGGAATAGAGGGATCATCGTTAATCAAACGGAAAATATGAATTTTGATATGGAGCGAAGGTGTGATGGAAACAATTTCGAAAAAAATCAAAAGTAACAAGCTGATAGGTGATGTCGTAAAATTTGGTAGCATCGAAAAATAAAGCGAAGCATAGAATGGCAACGGCCGGGTAATTAGTGGCAACAAATTGAGATAAGATGAGTCGTTGCTGCTGCTGTAATCCTCCCGTATCAGCTCCTACCGCACGTGTGGATAGGACAATTATTTCTGTGTAAAGTACAGCCCAAAGATTTTGGCCCCCTCGGCGTTCTTATCGGCTGCCGGGACGATCGCTTTCGTCCGCTCGTACCACCGGTGGATGTTTTCGTAACGAGCCAGATCGTATCCGGCCACCTCGAACGTTGCGATCGAGGCGAGAATGCTGAAATCCGCGATCGTCGGCTTTTCGCCACCGGCCACGAACTGCTCGCCCTCGAGGAACGTGTTGAGAAACCCGAGCGCTTGCTCCATCGAGCGGAGACGAGCCGGATCGGCCGGGAGTTTCTGGCCAAATATCTGAGGATAGTAGTACTCGGCGAACCGCTGATAGAGGACGGCCACATCGAAGAAGAGTCGCTGGTGGACAATGGCACGGCGTCTCGGATCGGACGGGTAGAGGGCCTCCCGCACGGTGGCATCGGGGCAGTACTTTTCCACCAGATAGATCTGGATGGCACGCGATTCCCACAGAGCAAAACCGTCCTTTTCGACCAGCGTCGGTATGGTGTGCTGCGGGTTAATCTGTGCCGGCGAAGGCAAAGCAAGCGCGAAAACGCTCGTCATGTTAAAACAACGTCATTTCGCACAGGAAATAGCATGCAAATCGTAACCCCCTCCTTCAATTCTGGAGCTGATGAGAAGCGACACCCGATGGCGTTGATCGTGCTCGTGATCATGATGTCTCGGCATAAACGACACGACGATCGTGGAGGGTACAAACACAAGTGATAGTGTGAGAAACCCACACGAGATAAATGACTAAATGACTAAAACCCCCGCCCGAACTCGCGGAACAACATGCATTATTTGCAACGATAAATTCCAAAGTACGGTGCGAGTTTAAACGGTCGAGTGGAATGCAATGGCTGGAGTGAAATAAATGGCGGAATCAAAGATGGCGCGTTCAATTGTTCGACCCGCGTTGACTTGGCAACCGGTGCTGCCAAACGTAGTGCTGAAGGGGCGTCTGAACGCCATTCTCTTTTTAATGATTTTTTGTTCACCACCGGCTCACTTCTCCTTCTCGATCGAAGGGCGAACGGATGTTGGGGATGGAACGAAATTGATTTTCCATGGCACAGTTTAACGTTAGGGCACGAACCAGAAATGGAGCACAGTAAACACATACACACATAAACGATGTGGAAAACGGGAAAAAGGTTTTCCCTGCAAGTAATGCAAGGCATACACACACACGCACATGAGACATGCGACGGCAAACGGGAAAGCAATGAATTTGGGATGCAGATGGCAAGCACTTACCTTCAGGAATTCCGGCTTCATGTGCTCGCCCGCCATCAGGTTGGTGAGCTTCAGGTTCAGTTCGACGCCAACGGCGGCCGCCGTCATCTGGACGGCACGGCACGGGGCAGATCCGGGAAGGTAGTAGAAATCCATAGTTTTTTTTTTTCAGATGAATCTACCACGACGGAGGGAAGAAATTAAGCAAACGATTACTTTTTGGAAGACAATTTTCGACATCGCAAAATTTCGGCTGGAGCTTGAAAATCAATCAATTAACACTTCACTGCGTTTGTTCACAGAGTTTGTTCACTCACCACACAGATGCGAGAAAAAACGTACAACACAAAGTTAACACAGTAGGCAAAACTGGCTACGATCCTCAACCGGCAAAGAGTTCAGCAATACTGACGCCGGTCGATGGCGTGCCCGGCGAGATATAACAAGCGCCGGTTGCTGTGTTTCTGTGAGCGCGACTCGTCGTTCGATCGTCGTCTGTACACACGAGAGCCGAACCGCGGCCGTTTGGTCGTGTCTGTGTCTGCCGATCCCCAAACTCTCGTTGTGCCGTGGACCCGGGGTCCCCCCGGAGCGGCCACCGACCCCCCATTTCTTCTTTTCTGAAAGATGACGATGATGGCTTTACGCAAACAAAAAATATGTTGTCTCCCAGGAGATGGTATGAGTGTCGCGCTTCAGCGGTCTCAAATATTAGACCAGAGCAAATATCTGTTGTTTTGTTCATAAAGATAGAACACTCCCGGTGGGTGCATCGACTTGTAGTGCCTCGACCTCTTATCAACCAACTGCACCCGAGATGCACTTCGCTATTTCGAGCAAGTTCCGGCATCACCGGAAGATACGGCTATGTATGGAGCCGGCACACCCAACACCGAGACAGTCGACGTTAACAACGATGCAAAAAACAGCGGTTCCCTCTTTTGAAAATTGCCGGGTACGTCTGTGGTAGTGCATGCGGCCTACGAAACATCCAGAAGATTACGTAGAACATCTCATCGTCGTGTCTTTCTCGCTGTTTTCATCTTGCGCTTGCCTGCCAACTCGCTCTTGCTAGTATCGGACACGCTTGGAACCGGCTTTTTGGCGTCTCCACTGGTTCACCTCAACTCCTTCAACCGAGAGGGACACCACACACCAACGCGATAGAAGCCCATGGATTTAGGTGCCTCCTCTCTATGCTCTCTCTGTGGAGTCCCTCGCCCACTCCTTACTCCTGCTACCGGCGAATGTAGAAAATATGGCAAGTCATGCCCCCGCGTTTGCTCATAATTTGTTTGGCAGTTTCTTTCGCGAGTTCGCTCCAGCTAAACCGAAAGCTGTTGCGTGCCTAGAATTGTCTAGAGACGCCTTAAATGAAGAAGTTTTCTGTAAACGATGGCTTTCCCTAACAGGCTTCCAATCCGTTAATCAGCATTCTAATTCTCACCCAACGCGACAAAACCCAAACGTTGAGTTTAGTTTCCGACCAAAGACCTTGAGAGGGTAAGTTTCACTTTTACTTGATGTAGAGCGCGATGTCGTTCGCTTGGCGTAGGCATTTACGTGACAAGTGGAATGGAAACAGGTTGACCCTTCCGTGATGTGGCGGTTCACCGGACCGCCGCGACGGAGTTTTTAGATGACGCCTACCCCGACACTATCTCGTCGCACACCAACACCAACCTTTCGCCCCGAAAACTGTGCGTGGTGTTTAACAGAGCAGAAAAAAATAACGTTACATTAATTGTAGCCCTTGTTCACCCCGGTCGGCATGCAGCTTCAACCGGGGGGTCACGCAACGCTTGGAATGGAATTCGTTTCCATTGGAGCTTACAAGCGAAACGTTTTCAATAGTTACAGAATCAATATGTTTCATATTTCGAGAATTAATTTTCCTTATCGATTTCATGTTGTAACAATTTGTTGGCGGCCGAAAATGTTTACTCATCCCGGCCGTTGAACGCCATTATCTGCAGTGACTAACGTATGCACAATGGATGACGAAGCATGGGGATTCCAACATAAAATTTCAGCACACTCATCAAGACGTATCCGTTTCATATCTCCGGATGCTTTCCTGCGAAAAGGGTTTTTTTACGTAACCGAAAAATAAAATAAGGACTACTGCCCTGAGTTTATCATAAAGAAATTCTCTCTTGCAGCTATTATTTTTTATTTTTCAATATCGCATTAACTCTACTCCGATTGTTCTGATTTAATTGCAAAAAGCTGATGATTATTGTATTTCACTGCTATGGAACTATTTTGTTCTGCGGTACAAATGTATCGATTTTCAATTCTTAAATAAAATATAATATTTTTTAACACTTTTACTATTAAGCGGTACGTTTCCGTATGACTGTACTTAAAAATATTCAAAAGTATGTATTAAGTATAACGTAGTTTACAATATAGTTTAGACGCACAAGCTGTAGTTTTTATCCATGCAACCAAGTACTGAGCTCCAAATAAAGATTATTCACAAACAAATCATACAATAATTGTTTTCGTTATCTATAAGCTAAGAGAGAAAATTTAAAAAAAAAAACAATGAAAACAAAATCAATTGTACTATGAAACTTCACTTTTACGAAGTTTTTCTACCTCAAATGTATTAAAACATGCTCAATTTAAATGAAAATGGTCATTCGATAATACCCTAATGTTAGAAAACTATTAAATAAAAAAGTTAATTGAATTATATAAAATTGGGAATATGTTAAGATAGTTAATATTACATGTAAGTTTTTTATCTATAAAAATTTAACTGTTTGACCTATATATTGTCTCCATATTTGAACTTTACATATATAATGTTGGTGAATCACAAACAATGCAGATAAACTCGTGATTTTTGCGAACTCATACTCAACACTGTCATCGCTAAATGTTCTACAGAATATTCTGGGTGTTGCGAAAACTTCTTCTAAACATCATGACAAAGCGTTATCTTCCTTACACCCAAACTGCTTTTTCTTTTCGCGTGGTCAGCATCATTAGCTCAACACATCATCATTTGATTTAAAACATTGCATGCAATACACTGATTGCAGGCAAGCTAGAACGCAACTTTTACCATACGTTAGCATGTTTGTTTGCATCATGCTGCACTTCCGCCGTTGATAACTGCTTATTTCCGAAACAAAAGATCCCCGTTACGTCGTGTACGAGATTGTGCGCTTAGAAATAATATAATTACCGCAATCTAATGACTGCTTTCATTTTTGTTGGTCATGAAGCGCAATATGTAGCAATAGCCCTCCGCTAGCTTACATCGGTGACGTAATGCATAAAGGGCATTTCCTCTGTTCTACATTTTGTTGGGCTCTTAAGGTTCGTGTATACCGATTTCAGTAATTAACTTTTTTTAAATTTATCTTTATGTTTGATTACCAACTATTATTTAATTATTTATATGTATGTTTATGATTTTTGCTGGTATTTTTTTTTAATCTACTGAGGGGAAATAATGTACGTCTTTAAAATTGAAAATTACTTAAAAACAATCATTTATTTAAGCTAGCATATGATTTTCTTTTATTTTCACCCAATTATATAACAACTGTTCAAATCCACTATAGGAGTACGGGCAATCGTGTAAATAGTCCTTAAAATTCGTTTAGCAGTGACGACAAGTCCACCGATCGTTGCGAACCCAACGATGACGAACACGTTTGTAAACGAAGCGAACGTTCGCGTACGCCTAGGCAACGGGGTTGGACCTTGACGTACCATAACAAAACACCATGCCATAGTAACGCCACCAACCCCCGCCCCATGGGGTGGCATGGTATGCTTTCCTTTTCTTCCGCCACCACGATTGTTCTGATTTGGAAGGCCCGACCGGACCAACCGCATATGCACGTGCACAGGGCGCTCGTCCTCCATTCCGGCCGGAACCCATAATGTCCTCTGTACTGTTGCAATCCATGTCGTCGCAACGCAGTAGCTACAACATAGATGCACTGGAACGAGCGTGTCCACATGCCCGATTTTAGTTCCGTGCCATCGTTCGCCGAGTGTTGTTATCGGAGAGGGAAAAGCCGCCATCCAGCCGTCGAAACTGTAGGTTCCAGGTCTTTACCCTCGCGCTAGGA
Organism: Anopheles sinensis; assembly: GCA_000441895.2. NCBI lineage: Eukaryota > Metazoa > Arthropoda > Insecta > Diptera > Culicidae > Anopheles > Anopheles sinensis. The sequence continues at coordinate 1,345,386 of KE525420.1, forward strand.
AGCCCAAGGTTTGAGTGAGAATAGTTTTGATAGCGGACAAAGTATCCAGCAGAAGCGCAACCGAAGCGTAACCACCGAATCTGGCAGGCATTCGAGGGAACCGTTGCTCGCCATACGCCATACTTCTGAGACTCCACAATCCGGTCGGAAAAGCTTCGGAAAAGCGGGAGCCCCTGCGTTTCCCCTCTCCCTCTCTCTCTCAGTACTCGTATTTGTTCGGCTTCACGGTTGCCTACAGTGAATCACGGGCATTTGCTTCCTCAGTGCTCGATACCGCCGTGTAGTCCCAAAGGTCACGTTGGTGCGTAACGGAGCAAATGTACCGGTTGGCGAGACCGTGCAAAAACGTTCCAGTAGTGTTCCGGAGGCGCCTCTGAATATTCCAGCGCTGCCGGGAACGGGGTTTTCCTGACCTTTCGATCGGTTCACACTTGTGCGCAGCGGAGCGCTTAGCCGCAGCCGTCGGGAGGACTAGGCCATAGTTGGCGTTTGATAGCTGCCGAAGAAAGATACCGAACCACCCGTCAAGCTGGGTAACTGCATCGAAAGTGTTGCCGTGATCCAATCCAAATTTGTCAAGTAAGTGCCGGGCCGCCCGACCGGAAACGGCAATCGGAAATGTTAATTGGGTGATTAGCAGGGTGCGTGCTACTGTGGTCGTAGCCATCGACGAGCCTCCATTTCCATACCGTTGGAGCCCGTCGGTTCGTTGGTGTTGTTCTGGTCGTTAATTTAATCCTTGCGTGGCATTCGTGTCGCCAAATCGCTGGGGAATTGCTCGTTTTACCCTGCTGACCGAGTGACCCAGCTGGTGTTTAATGTTTTATTAGAACCTTCTGTGGTCGGGTGATATTTTAGGCATTTTTCATCTGTCTCTTTCCCTCTCTCTCTTTTTCTTTCGCCCATCCCCAGGCGCGGTCCGATGACGCCGGTGCTGTACTATCTGCCACCATCGCCACCGTGCCGTTCGGTGCTGCTGCTGGCCAAGATGATTGGCGTGGAGTTGGAGCTGAAGGTCCTGAACGTCGCCGAAGGCGAGCAGCTGAAACCGAACTTTGTCGAAATGAACCCGCAGCACTGCATACCGACGCTGGACGACCATGGTCTGGTGCTATGGGAGAGGTAAGGCAGAAGCGAATCGATTTTCCTGTCCTTTCCAGCGCTGGGAGGACGGGGAACTAGGGCTAGGAAAATCAGTGCCATAACGCAGCAATACGTAAACTTCGGCCGTCGGTTGCGCAAAGTGCGTGATGTGTTTTTCTTATTATTTCTGGATAATGTCAACGAGCCTAGCGTCGTTAGCGGACGTCCGAATTTGGGGAAGGATTTCGGCCCGTTCCACGCACCGCGAACGTTTATTGGATTTTCCGACCACAGCAACCGCACGCCAACGGTTCTATTTCCGTGCGACGCACGTGTTTTCGCTCTCCGGTCAGCGCCGTTACGATCGTGGGAAAGTGACACCGGCGAAAATCAATGACACAATCCGGGAGGAAATGTTTTTCCGTTGCACCTGCTCGGCTGGTCGCTTAATAGCCAGTTCGTGCAGCTGCCCGAGCGTGCGGTTAGGTTTTTTTTTGTCCAGGGAAAATTATGATAAATGGGTAATATAGTTTTTATTCTACACAGCGATGCGGCTGGATATCACGAAGATAGAGATCAGTTTTTTTTTGCCATGTAATCAGGCCTAATGTAGAGATATAGTGAAACATTCATTGTGGCGGAATGGACAAATGACTGGAAATGATTAATGCTTTTAGCATGGAGTCGCGAAAGGTGCAATTGAAAAATCAACATTGCAAATATGATTAGTGACTATGCTGGATTTTTGTTTACAGAGCTATCGATGTAAAAAAGATTAATTGTTTTCGATGACAATAGAGACAGAAATTAAAATAGGGCATGGCGAAATCAAATTTAACTTGTTGAATTCAGTTTTGATGTAATAAGGAATAGTTTGAAAAGGGTTTTTGCAAAAAGAGGAATGCATTTTAAATGCAACAAAATGCATTTAATGATAGTTGTTGACAATTGTAGTTGTTTTCTACTTATCTGAAGAGCTATGTATAAATCTGTTATTGCTTTTCCACTTTGGAAAATGGTTTCCGTGCATAAACCATTAAAGGCATTATTATGTTCTAAATGTATTTTTTTCGAGTTTAATTACAAATATATTTTTCGAGGGAATGTGTATATTATTCACAAAATTTGAATCTGAAATACATAAAATTGTGTGGTATTACTCTTCAACATACTATCATTATTTTTGATAGTGGTTTCTAAAATACTCCCAACACCGGCTCATAATTTCGCCATTTATTTTATACACTTGTTAACATGTAGAATGTTGATTAATTAAGTGATATAAATACTTTGTTCAATCAACAATATTTAAAAAAAATCCAGCACCCCAGTTTTGTAATGAGGTTGCATAGTCATACATACTGTTTAGCTACTGATTGTGCTGTTCCATACTGTAAAGAACTGAGAAAGTGACTACCATTAACTATTATCTTGACTTTATCAAAAGCGCTAATCATTGCAATGACTCATTAAAAAGATTTTCTTATTTCAGCCGAGTTATCCTGTCGTATCTTGTATCAGCGTACGGAAAGGATGAAAACCTTTACCCAAAGGACTTTCGTTCACGTGCGATCGTCGATCAGCGCTTACATTTCGATTTAGGGACACTCTACCAGCGCGTCGTCGACTATTACGTAAGCTTGACACATCAGACAGCCGAAATTGTTCACGACATACATCTTCTTGAATTCTGTCTCTATCTCCTTTCAGTTCCCAACAATTCAGCTCGGAGCACATCTCGACCAGACCAAAAAAGCGAAACTGGCCGAAGCGCTCGGTTGGTTCGAGGCGATGCTCAAACAGTTCCACTGGTCGGCGGCGAACCATTTCACGATAGCGGACGTCGCGCTGTGCGTCACGGTTTCGCAAATCGAAGCATTCCAGTTCGATCTGCTGCCGTACCCGAAGGTCCGCGCTTGGTTGCAGAAGTGTAAGGACGAGCTCGAACCGCACGGCTACAAGGAGATCAATGAGGCGGGCGCGGAGACGCTAGCGGGCCTCTTTCGGTCAAAACTCAAGCAGTAGTACTCCGTCCGGAACGCACCCGTGCCTTAGGTCCGTCAATAAACTTTGATTTTTATGTTAGATGTAAAACCAACAACAAACAAAACTGAACTAAACATACCATTTTACCAAAGGAACTGAATGGACTGTAGAGTAGACCAAAACCAAAATTTATCTTTTGGTTGCGCTTATAGAAATGGTGATTTGTAGTGAATAAATGCTAATAAACAAACGCAATTTAAAGATATATCTTACACAGTTCTTGTTTTATGTGGGTGGAATGTACAAGAAGTAAAAGGGGGCGCAGAAAAAAAAACAAACCAAAGATCATGCTTTTTACCAAGGCCAAAAAGACAAATGTTTTAAATTGCTTGATCTTCTTCAATCATTACTCATTTTGTAGAGTGGATCGAAACACGAACGGTCGTAAAAAGATAAATCTTGTACAGAAAAGTTAATCCACTTTTCTTGCTGCATTAAAGAGGACAAAACAAAAAGGTCCTTGGTACACGATAGAAAACATCAAAAGATCTTAGAAGAAATATTAAACTTTGCAAAAAAACAACAGAACACGCCAGGTAGACAACATCTTGAGGACATCTTTCGGAAAGGAACCTCGCAGGATAAGAAAGAAACGGAATGAATACGAGCGGGTTAGTTGCCTTCATCGTTCCCCGGCTGGCTTGCAATAGTTCACCACGGGTTTTGAGACGCTTGCCACTTGGTGCACCGTTCAAAACATTGAGGACGGTGTGAAAGCATCCAGCAACTACGGCGTAGGTGGTAAAAGGACACCTGAGAAGAACAAAAAAATCACGTCAGCCGAAAACGAAGGAAAAAGAACACCCGGTTGTAGATGCACTTGTGGGCTTTGCACAGCCAGTGAAAATATTTTCCATTCTACCTGCCCTCACCGTTGTCACCTTCGTCTTTGATCCTTTTTGGCTAACGGTAGGCGAAAGGTCCCGGAATCCGTCGCACACCTGCAACAATCGTCCCACCGTTCCGACGGTGCGAACGACCAGATCGGATTTTCGAAAGTCCATTAGGCACATTATCGTTCCGCTTCGGAGAGCGATGTTTTACGATTCTAACGCATCCTTTTTGCCATTTGTCGTTTGCCGTAAGGATCGAACCATTTGCCTGTGCAGGATGTGCTGGCCTAATTGCAAAGTAGTGTTAATCATTCAGGTTCGGGAAAAATCTTATCTTTCCTGGAAGTGATCCTTTCCTTTTCCTTTTTTCCTGCGCTTTACCGGAATGCTTGACAAACTTTTGCGTTTCTATAAGAGAGAGTGAAGCTAGCTTGTCCAAGGATTAGTTGCATCCTGACCATTGATGCGAGCAGACGAAGTTTTTTAAAAGTGTTTTCCCAAGTGTTTGCCATCCTGCTAAGAATAACGAACGATGCGCGCGATCAGTGTGGTGATTTGCGTCCTGATCGGGACTTCGCTGGCCCAATCAGACCCAAGTGTTCAGCAGCAGCCACCTCTGACCGCCACGGAGAAGCCACTCCAGTTGGAAAACCCAGCTTATGACCCTTCGCTGTACCAGAAATTCCTGCCACAGGATGCGGTGCAACAGTACGTCCACTCGTACACGGGTCATCCTTACCCGGCCAATCCAACGTACTACGGACCATCTCCGTTCGATGGAGCCACCGCGTTTGCCGCCATCCCGACGGGCGGATTCGAAGGGTTCCTCATTCCTGCCCCAACCGAGAAGGATTCGCCATCGCTCTTCACCTCCATGCGGACACTTCTACCCAGCGCCCGCTCGTTGGTCACCTTCGTAGGAAAGCTGGTATCGGTGCTGGTAGGCTCGGTTGGAGTGCTTCTGTTCGGCACCATCCTTACCTCGCTAACCTGCTTCTTCACACCCTTCTGTACGCTGTCATTCCGGAACGCCAAATTCCTCACCGGTGCACAGGAGACGGCGCAAGATCTGGTGCAGACAGTCGGCGAACAGGTGACACCCGAACGGGTTAAGCGAGCGGCCGAATTTCTCTACACCGCCATCGACCGGTTCCAGCGGTTGAACAACGTCGTCAAGGAGGCGACCGAGCGGAAGGCAGCGGCATCGGCAAACTCCGGCGTGCGTCCGAGTTGAGTGCAACAACTACGGTCAGCGACAGCAGCAACATTTTACCAACTAAGTCATCGAACTTTTACGTCCATATGTCAAATAAATCATTCTTACTTCCTTCGAAGCGAACATGCGTCAGATGTTTTCAATGTGCATCTTGAGAAAATTTAGTACACATTACGTTAATTAAGATCGTCAGCGCCATTGGTTCTTGCAACAATCTTGATTATAGCCTCGACTGATCCTCCTGCGAGTGGATTTTTCACACAGCGATGAAAAACTGTAACATCCACGCTACCTCATTCCTTGTTCCAAATACCAAAACTGTCACGTGTAACAGGTGGTTCAGAGGAGCAATTAGACACATTGCTTCGATCGCCTCTAAGATACAAATGTGGATCTCCGGAGCGAATGGAAAACTATAAAAGCAACTCCAGATCTGTGGTCCGGCTGTCATACGTCAAAGAGTCCACACGGGGATAGGATGGATTTCCTTAAAGATCTCAACCAACCGAAAGTATACGAGTTGAAAAAAGCGTTCTGTTTATTCGATCTCGACGGTGACGGTGTGATCAGTGAGCAGGACCTGAAGAATACGTTTCTGACGCTCGGTGTGGACAAGTCGGACTACGATATCGACAAGATGTTCGATGGTGTAAGTACAAATCCATGACGCAATAAATTTAGTTGTACGAGAAACTGCTTTTTACACATAACACCCATGGTAGTGACCTTATTTTTGTGTCCAAATAATTAGGTAAATTATATTTTTTAACTTTGACGAAACACCAAATTGAAAAGTGTCGTTGCACCTGTTCCTTGTTCTGCAATTAAGAGCACATAATGTACTTTTAAATGTTTGTCTAATAAAATAATGTTTCTTGTCGTATATTCATCAGTTACTTACAAAAATATTTTATATGCTTGGTATCTATTTTGCTTAACCGATTCAACTCCACCAAATAATTGTACAAAATTTAGACAACGTTATAAAAACGATGTATTTATTTGTGCATTAGATAATTTCGTTTCACCATCAACATTTATTTTGTCAGTAAATTTGAGTTCATCTTCATGTATTTTAACGGTCTTATACGCTTCTTGGCATATTTAATGCACATTAATAACTCTGATCTAGTTTTTCATGTCCTCGTACCATTTCTGAGACTGGAATATTGCAAAAAACATCATTTATGATTTTACATTCTTGTAGTGGTATAATGTTACCAGTTTTAGCACCATTGCTCACATTTAAAAATCTCTTGGGCAAAAGAACTGTTGATAAATAATAATTTCGATTTTATTTGACCAGAATACGCATTGGAAAATATTGTCTAGTTGCTAGCGAAAATTAAAAAATAACATTTGTGAGTCCATTTGAGTCATTGTTTTATCCACGATAGGATTAGGCAAATATTTTTCAATAATGTAAATACATATCAACCCCATCGGCCACCCGCTTCAACGTCAACAACTGGCTTTCTTTGCTTGCTTATCATTAACAACCATTTTCATAATTCCTTATATACCTTTGATTACACTCACTTCTACCATAGCAGCATAATTTTCATTCCTGCTGCTTATATCCTACAGTACAGACATTAGCAACGCTATCTTAAGATCGTGATCTTCGAAGCATGAATACCGTTTTTACAACGAATTTGCAAAATGCTGATTTGAGTCCTTTTAACACCACTTTCACTCCCAATCACTCCACTGGATGAAACTGCAAATGAACAGGAGTTACATTCATTAGCATAGTTCCGGCGGAAGGCTCCGGATTCGGCCATTAACTCTGCCTCGCTTCCCGCCCAAGCCTGCCTCTTATGAAGTCGAGAGCTGAAACGGAAAATGAATCCATTTGAATGTTAAATATTCTTTAGAATTTTGGCCATAAGAGTCGGTCTGGGGAAGTTTTCCAAGCACAAAAAAGGCATAAATTGTGGCACCTCCTGGACAACTCCTCCACCCACTTCTACTGGGCAGACTCGCTGGCTTACGCTTACAAGAACTCAATTAAAATCTGTAAATTTTTCCAACCTCCTTCGTCGACATTCTTTCGCATTTTGCTTTCTGCTTTCCACGGGAATTTTCAGGCCCAATGTATTTTTGTCTCTTTCCTGTTCCCAGGTGGTGCAGCCGCTGAACTTGGACGTGTTTCTGCTATTGATTCTCCAACGGGCCAACGGACTGGCCCCGCAAGACGTTATGCTCGGTGCATTCCGCATGTGGGACAAGGCCAACGCAGGCTACATCGACAAAGAGCGGTACGTCGCGAAATCGGGTCAGCTCGGGGCGCGAAAACGTTTGCCAAAAATTTCACGATAGGGTTTAATTAAAAAACTTTTCCACTCCCCTTTCGCTGCCGCATCTGTGGACGGGGTTGTGAAATGTGAGCTGTGTTCTGCAGCCGGTTGAAGTTATCGCGATTTACTTTTTATGTCTGCACTATTTTTTGCTAACATAGAGAACCGTTTTTCGCCACTCAAACCAGACCAGAAGGGTTTTGAGTAGATCAGTGCAATGAATGAGTCAGCTCGGGAAGCTCCGATAAGGGGTTGTATATCCACTGTTTTTACTACCATTTCTTTTTTAGTTTTATCCACGACATCACGACGCGCGGTGATCGATTCAGTTTAGACGAGGCGAATGAAGCACTGGAGGATGCCGTCGTCACTCGCGGACCGCAACTGAACGCCGACGGCCAGCTGCTCGAGAAGCTAGACTACATGGACTTTGTGGAGAACATTTCCGGCTTCCAGAAATCGGATCACAAGTGAAGCGAGTTGCTCTGAAAGGTTCATTCGACTGCTGCATCAACATGACGCCAATGTAGAACATCTACTGTGGATTAATCAAAGTTCAAAACATAAGCAATAAACGATGGTGATTGAAACGATTTTTCCTAGCTGCTTTGTCTCTAGACAATAATGGTGTTTGTTTTGGTGTTTATTTATCATTGTTGAGTATATTGCCATGCAAAGACATAGCCAAAAATTACGATAACTCGCAAATATACACACTATTTGTTGATGAGTAGAGTTGTTTTTTGTTGTTATTGGTTACATTTTGTTGAGATAACTAACAAAAACAGCTCTTAATTTTATAATTTTATAATTGAGAAAGTCTGCATCCATTTAAAGTAGTGTTCACTCCTTAGCCGGACAGATACCATTGATATTTCTTTGTTTCTTTATTTCGGATATTCTTCAAGAGGGTGATCAATGTTTATATGAAGCTATCGAAATAGCATACAAATTTAGAAACCAGTTGTTGTTAATTGTCTTTAATTACATTTTTCCTTTAACTACCTAATAGCTCAATAATATGATAATAATTAATCACATAATACATTTACGGTACAAGCATTCACTACAGAATATTGGACTTCACACTTGCACAATGGATCACTGTATACATTTTATTCATTCTGATTCATTCTCGGTTAGCTTTTTACCAAGATCGCCCTATAAGTAATAATGTGTAAAAAATAGAAGAATATATCAAATGTTTTACTAGATTATCATATTTTGTTCAAGCAAATTACTATCTAAAAAATGTATTAAATTATTTTTAATTATTATTTCTACTATATTACATTTGTTGCTTTAGAAATTTATCCATTGATTTTTTTTAAGGAAGATATTACTGATTGTGTTAAGGTACACCAGATCAGTTATGTAAACCCAACAATTATCAGCATGTAGTTATCAGTTTTAATTAAAACATTTCCAACGAAAACTTGTAATAAGCTTCCGTGTGTTGTATGGCAATTAGGTGTATTACTACACTTATCAAAGTAGGAATAAAAACTTTTATCAGAAAATCCTTAAGAAGATCTTTACCAATGATGATAGATTGCAAAAAAGAAAAAAACCCAGTATCTGACAAATTTGCTAATAGTTTAAGTGCCTCTATCTGTCGTGGCTTGTAATATTGTTTTGTTGCAATTCTCCTCTGCCAGACTGGCGTATTTGTTGACTTCGACCGCGTAAAAACCTAACGATCTTTTTTGACTGATTGATATATCATCCATTTGGCCTCTAATTGATTCCATTTCATCCACCACTGGTTCGGTATTCGCGAACAATGTCCGGACTCATCAATCTCAGCATGGAGGAGAAAAAAATCGAAAAAATAAATAAAAACACAGATTTACGGATTCGTTGGATAGCGTATAAAAAAAGAATTTAACCAAAATGATACAGTACACATCAATCTCCTCCTTCCGAGGCAAAAGCGAACGTGGGTTGGGTCATTGGGTACACCGCAGGATGTCATCTGCTGCACCAAAACCGACAATGAGAAATAGTCTGAGAGAAAGAGACAGTGAAAAAAGTGCACTCAAAGCGAAATCTTTACACCGAGTACAGAGAAATGCTTTCAAACGGGCAGACTGCTCTTAATTGGCCCCAAAAATCAACAGAATCCCGCAGAGACGAGCAGCAGATGGCTCACAGCAGATAACCGTTGCGAGGGGTGATGAGCTTGATTATACCGATGGCAGTTTTTCGCTGGCGTGGGGTTATTATTCCAAACCGGGAGGAACCCTGCAGACCAGTAACGCGAAACGGTGTATACCATGCAGTGCAAGTGCCCCGAAGTTCATTAATCAAGCGCTGCTGCTAGAGATTCCTTTGCTGAGCGGAAACATATACACACAAACGCAAACATACCAAATCCGGTCCCAAAAAAGAAAAACAAGCTTCCTTTGGAGTGAAAGATGGCGAAAGATGCCAAAATGAAGTTAACCGGCGAAAACCATCCATTAAGATGTTTGCCAAGATGGTATCCGAGTTTTGGAGAATGCGAAGGTTATGAATAGATGTTTTCCCAACACCGTGAAGCCGCATACGATACGAGACAGTATTAGATCTGCAATCCGTACATCATGATTCCACTCTAAGGTAAATTAATATTTATTTCATTTTGGTCAACGGTTTTCGTGGAGGTTTAACTTTTTCATCATATCTAGTAATTCATTAGTCATTTCTTGATTATCCGTTGCAAACCTGAAGTTAAAATCCACTGAGCACAAGCTCAAGCAAGGAAAAGTAAAATAAACTTGATCTCCGAACATCTAAATGCTCTAGGCCAACCTTAATGTCCACCGTTCATGTGGTTATACACTTTATAATTTGTGAAACACCGCAAACCGATCCTTCTACTTTTTGTCAGTCCTGAGACAACGGACAAACTTCTGCCTGGGTAAAGTTTTCACCATGTTTTGCGGCGCCGGCTTTTCCAGCCAACGTCCGATGTCCGTTTGCGTGCCGACACGAAAAGTCCTCCCAGTTTTCGGTCTCGCATGGAAGATTTAACTCCGGGCAATGTCAGCGACGTTGCCCACATAACTCATTACAAAACCCCTTTCCCTGAACACGTGAACAAAGGCCCGACGGAAGATCTACGATACTCTAATCGAATGGCTGTGCAGAATTACGGAGCTTTCCGGGTGCCAGTCCCATTGAGGTAGATAGGAAATTTATGAACTGATAGCTTGAAGGTGGAGGTAGGAATTGTAGGATTTACGCTGACTTACTGCCTTCGGGATACTTATAATCCAGAGGCTGAATCTTCTTGTGATGAGCTTTCGGAACCTGTAAAGAATGGGAAAAGAGGCCCCAGTATCACCCTCCCCGGATAAGCTTAACGTCAAAGCGTTTGAACGAACAGTGCTGCCTTGATAAATATGTCTTTTATGTTCGAGCCATCACTTTAGAAGATTAATTCAAGGAACAAATACTTACCATCAATAGGACATCACCAAATATCAGACGAATAAAAAAGGGGTGTCTTCACTCACAAATGGGTTTGCCACGCGTATCCATTTCGTATGCTGTGTTGTCAAAGAAAGTAGCGTTCTATTAATTCAAACGTTCTACAACACGTTTGGTGAAATCCGTCCTATCCATCTGTGGGATGCTGGAAAACGAAATGATGCCAACGGGTGTTTTCGTTGATTTCTATTCCCTCGCAACACGTTGCTCCTCAGACGTTCGGGGAGCGCATGATGATGTTTTGTCATTAGGCGTACACGACCGGCCCCTAACGACAGACTTGGCAGTTAACAACCTGTGCGACCAGCCAGCGGCATTTTTTTTTATTTTTGCTTTCCGTTGAAAAGCTACACATTTCTAGAGTCGAAAAGCCCATCCCGGGCAGGACCCGGAGTCGCTCAGGTTGCCCGAAGAAAAGTAAACATGCGCTCACCCGGTGGCGCTCGGGAGGTGAACGTGCGAAACGGGCGGGAAGAAGGCTCACTTTGCTATTTTTTAAGCGAGGTCTTTTTTTACTTCCCAGTTTTGGTTGTGTTTTCCTCAACCCGGCACGTCTGGTGTGGTTCGCACGGAGCCAAAAAGATGGCACAGTCTTGTGCGCCTTCCGGCGGCCAGAAAGAAGCGGATAGCGATCTCGGAAAACGAGTTCGCCCGTCTTCACGTGTCCTTTTTGTCCGTGACACGAGGGATGCAAGAGCAGCTAGCAGGCAAATCACGCACCATTTCCAGCACACGAGGCAAGAAAAAAGAATAAAGAACTACACACACACACACTGTCGTCCTGGGCTGGAGAAAGCGACCGGCAGGAGAAAATAAGGAAATGCTAAAAGAGCCTCGAAGCGAACGTTTCCGTTGCATCCGACCAGCAAACCAGCTCCACTTGCCGCCACTAGGAACACCGAGCCAAAGACACAGGAAATCCCGTTATCCTTCACGCGTAAACCAGTTGTCGTCGCACGCCATCTTCTTCGTTCCCTGTTCCAAAGAGGTCAAAGAAAAGTAACATCCATGCATGACTTCACAGCTCGCCGGACTCGATGTCGAATGGGGAACCAGTTGTCTGGGACGATTCCGGGAGAATGGACTTTCGGCACCCCTCCCCGGGTTGTCGTCAACTGACGTTCGTTGCGAGTCATTTCAGTTTGCCAGTTGGCTGGCACACATTTCCCTGGCTGCCTCGAGTTTAAGCTTTTGCCTTTGATTGGAATCGATATCGAACGCAAATGCTTGTTACTACGCTTTTTGGCAGATGACATTGGATTTGGCAGCCCCACTTACCCTACTCTCTTTATCTCTTTGTCGGAAATGAATACGTAGATTCTTAGGTGCAAAAAAACAAGACCTTCCAATCTGAACCCTTTTCAAAGGATTGTGTTTCCTTAATTTTCTAAAATTCAGCTCCACAGCACCTCCAGTGAAAAAGATGCCAATCCGAATGCAGCAAATTACTGGTAAAAGCACCATGACCAACGTCACCATCGTCACCTGCAACCAGCCGAACCGGTCGCTCCCCAGATTCTCATGACGCACTATCCCTTCGTCGGTATGAAATGTGCCACCACGGATGAATGAGCTTTAAATTTACTTCCTTCGATTATTGGCAATTGCTGGAACGCTTGCCGCATCCGGAAACGGATGTGCTTCAATATCCTTTGGCATTTCTCACACCCGAGCAGCGAGCAGCGATGGCTCCATAGGAAACCAGTGTAATTTCCTTTCGGTGAGGAAATTGTTTAAAAATGTGCCACCACGTCACACAGACCCTCGCTTCCACTTGCATTGCATTGGACAAATTTCCGCTTGAAGAGGAGGAACCGATAACAACAACAGCAACGGAAAGCAACGATTTTCAACAAATAGAAAATACACATTCCGGCTGAACGTTAAGTTTGCTCGTAAGCCAAAGTTGAGCTGACTGATGCGGTGAGGTGGAAGAAAGAAAACATGAAAACTCCTCGCTAACAAAACACGGCGAATATGATTCGGAACAAACAAACATTAAGCAAAGATGGAGAAAATAAGTTTGGCGAAAAGAAACACCATCCGTAACGCCTTTCGGAAGGAAAAACAAACGGAGCCTTATCGAACTTGAATGAGCAATGTATGTTTTCCATGCGTACATTAAGACTCCTTTCCAGGCTCCTACATTGTGCCGATCGAAGGAAAACACAAAACTCCCATACTTTCCCACCAAATATGAACAAGTGTTTTTCCCGCAAGGACGCGCGACCACTTAAAAACTCCGTGGCCCACGCCGAGCAAGTGGTTGTAAAGTTTACTTTACTGCTCACGCGAGCGCAATTGAAATACGCGCCAAATTGAACCAGCGCGTACAATCGTATGATAGGTTTTCCGGCCCTCCAGCCCTTCGGAGAGGCATTCTCCTGAGACGCACATAACTTTGCATACACGTTGGGTGCTTGCAGTCGTTTGTGTTTTCCCAACGAGATGGAGGAGTGGTAAAAGTGTGTTTTTTCTTCTTACGCCAAACGATAGAATGTAGCTGCTCGATGGCTAAAAGTCTTGAGTGCCGTCTAATTTTGCTCATACGAGAACGTGTTGTGTAGACTAAAAAAAGAAAAGTTGCAGAAAGCTTTCACTCGAAAGCCAAGTGTTTCAACATTGGAGTAAGTCTCCGTACATTTACCGTGGGAGTAAATAAATTTTGCATTAGCATTGTGAACCAATTTTAATCATTTTTAAATCCCCTATGTTGCAGTATGGATACCCAAAGCATAAGAGATTCGGTTTTCTAGACGTACAGTGTACTACGTATGATATGTTCTAGCAAGTTTGTCTCTTGCTGTCTCGTTTGGTGCAATAAAAAATTTGAATATTTCATTTTTGTTTCGCTGCATCACATACATTTAACTGAACTGTACTTTAAGAATGCACACAAGCATTCTGTTAAGAAATTGAAACAATATTCAAATCATTCGAACACCACATGTGCATCCTGTTTGGACGAAGGCCATGTCAGTTCGTGCAATTCACCAATGGGGACGCAAAAAGTACGTCATAAATTTCTCGCATCTCCTTGCCCGTATTTTTTAGTGCCTTAAAGTCCCGTACACTCTGACCCAAAAATTTAGCAACTGCATAGTTTTTAGACCCCGTTATCCTTTCATCCGATTTACTGCCGCACAAGCGACCGGTTGAGGAACAACTCCCCAAACTCTAAGCTCGACAGAAGCAATGCGTTCCCTGGTGAAGGAGAATAAATGATTTCCAGAGGTTTCGTGTTCAGAAAATTCACCCACCGCACGGATGTGAACCCGCGGTCCCACTGGGGCCAGCATCGAACCAGCGGGAAGATTAAACTCCATCTGGCGTGCATCGGATGCCGCGAACCGAGCGAGTGAATTGCGCGTTCTCGTGAACCGAAACGGAAACAACCGAAGGCTTCTGGCCTTGCTGTGGATGCTGCAGGCATGCTTTCACGTCCCATGGTACGGTTAGCTCAGTTGCTTCCTTGCTGCGAAGGACGACGGTTCATCTTATCGGGCCCCAGAGTCACCAGCTTCCTGGGGGTTTGGTTTTGGACGCCCGATGGAGACTTCGTAATGTTCGGAAACACGACACGTGGAGTACGTTCATTTCGTACTGACCAGCGTGACGGACGCTGGAACGGTGGAAAACGATGATCAGTGTACCATAACCGTTACAATTGGCGTGTTCCAGGAAGTGGACCTAGCTTGTTTACAGTGTGCAAACAGGATAAAACGGTCCTCGCCATTTTATCGGCCGCAATTCATGCATCGAGCGTCGGATCGTCGTCGTGACTTGGTGGTGGTGGTCAGCTGTGTTCAGCCTTCGTGCCGTACGTGCGTGTATGCTAATCATATTTATCGAGATTGAATTCCACGGGAGAGTGCATTTATCATGCCGACGGTAATAAACAACCCACGCCGACAAGTGCCTCGCTCAGAGGAGAAGGATCGTGTGAATTAAAAGCGTATTAGTGGTTGCGGTTTGGGGTGGCCATTGATGTGGTGACTGATATGTTTAATTAGCAGCAAGTACAATGTAGTGATTCTGGCTGCGATGGGCGTCCTTAAGCAAATCAATCATATGAAGTAATGTAAACATAATTATCTCGAAGTAAATAAATCTCACAAAATGTGATAGTGTGAAATAACAGTAACAGTAACATACGGATGAGGTTTGTAGGAGGTGGAGAACACTGAACAGCTGAAATCATGAGTGAATGAAAAAGAAGTAATTATAGCATTTTCAATATTCATAACCACTTATAATTGTTGAAGGAATTTTTGTCATTGTTCATGTCGGTATGCAATTCCGTTTTGTGTTCTGAACATTATAATTCCCTTTTGTGCTGTGAACATTGATAGACCATAAATCATTATAATCAAAGCCAAACAATGAGTTCAGTGTTTCGTTAACAATTTCGAAGACCTGGTTATTGTTTTTTTTTAGTATGTACGAAAGATGAATCATCCAAATTTTACATCTTAACTATTAAAAAGTTATTTTGATGAACTTTCATTGAATTTGACGAAAAGAAGAAGATAAATTGCATTAACAGTAGGATTTTACCGATCCAGTCAAGATGACTGGTCCGATAGTTCTAGCTTTAAGGATACTAGTTGAGTGACTTTTTATTGAATTTTGATTAAATTCTGCTTAATGGAACTTTATCAACCGAACGCTCTGACCACTCTGTCCTTCATAATCTATTTTATATTTTCTTTCTACGATATTTGATGTAATAGAGGATGGTGATCTGCTAAATGCATCTACCAGGGAAAGTGCATGATCCAAATAACACTCGTATTATATTCGATTAGGAATCGCTGAGAACCACTTGGGTTCCATTTCATTGCTAGTTGTTCTTCGTTCCGAACGTGAAAGGAAAAACCAGACAAAGGATAACGAAATCTACGGCAAAGTCGAATAGTAATAAACTCAATCATCAATTCCTCGGATGGTTTCTATGGCGCACAGCAGAGAAAACCACAATGACTGAATGCATCATTGCACCTTGTGAATGAGTGGTGAAACATCAAATGTATCGTCTCTTTTGAAAGACTTGTTTGTGGTAAAAAAAGGACATCTCGGAACCATTGCTTGGATTATTCGTTCCCAACAGAACATTCGAGAACAAGGCAAGCTGTAGTGAACAGGTCTAGATTCCAGCAAACGACCGAAACACCGCGTCGGCTTTGATAATGGAGCACACACGTCAATTAGTAAGGCTGGCAAATTTCATGCTTTACTTGGTGCTGTTGGTCCCACTACCGGCAACATCTTCGAGCAGCGGTGGTATCGGAGGTGCCAACACAAATACCAACACCATCGGTGGTGGCAGTCTTGGCGTGGGAAAACCTTTCACAGAGATTTCCACTCCGATCGGTGGTGGTACGATCGCGAGTAGCACCCGCGATAAGGCGAACTCAAGAGGTAAGTTCGAATCCCTCGCCGGGTCATGCAATGGTGCGCCTTTTTACGACCATGACGACGCGCATTAATCCTTTACACCCGCCAGCTATCACACGAGAGCTCTGATGTACGGCATCCTCCTTCCTTCGGTCGCATATGACGGAGAAGGCATTTGCCTGTCGCCTGCGGATAAATCCTGCCCGTCGCCCAACGAGACGGAAAACGATGATGCACTTCTTACTTAGTGTTTTATTACTTCCTCCCACTCTCGAGGGGACAGACAAAGTCATAAATGTAAGAAAGTTTACTTTCAAAGCGCTTTCTCTTTACGCTGATCGGATATCCTGGGGGTTTCCTACTGTTTGATGTGGATGTGCCAGATTCCTCTGGATGAAGTCATAAAATGATTTGGTGACTTTAGTTTGAACCATTTTAAAATGATAGTATCATTATTCAAAGTTTTACTCTCTGTGCTTCAGTCTCGGAAGTTTTCCATAGTGGTTACCACCAACTTCCAAACGACTCCAAAAACTAAGAATAGTTGATAACCTCTTTATGGCTATGTTGCTCCATCTATTTCCATTACGACTGCTAACGGTTGCGTGCCTTCTGTTTTATATCATAAAAAATATGATTAATGATGGAATTTCATCGTAGAGGCATTGAATAGTTTTTAAATCTCATTACCTATTATTCTGAAAATAAGCCTTAAAAAATCGTACTTTACTTTAAAACATATCTTAATAATATATTTGTAATTATTGTCCAAGTAAGCTGCAATACAGACTCAACAATCATAGAACTTAGCTTGACAACAATTGTGTATTAAATTTTCGCACAAATGCTCCATATCTAATGGGAAATCATTTTTCATGAATGTTGCTAACGTAATAGATTTTCCTATCGCAACAATGTAGAGATATTAAAGGATGTAAATTATACTTTATTCGTGTTCTTATAAGATACCAACATCAAATAAAATTTCCTGTATAATAAGCACGATTATCAAAGTCATCCATATCAAGCTTCAAAAACGAAAACATTCCCTTCCAGATCAGTCCACCATTTGTGTGCGCTAGCTTTCTCAAACAAAGCTCACGTCAATGTGGTAAAAGTTACACCGCGTGCAAACTCCTCTTCCTAGGAAAGCCACCCTTCCGAAGATACATCACTATAGGGGCGGAGAAATTGTATGCACGCCTCTAGCATTCCATTTATTTTATCGCACTTAATTATCTTGCTCCGGTTCAGTTTTACAATCGAGTGAGGAACCCTTTCCTTGCGGTTCTGTCAAATGCCGGCCCCATCGGCGGACGCATCCTCACCGGCACACACTCAAGCAAACACTCTAGACGGGGAAACGTTACGCGCTCACGTTGTGCCAGTGGCATCCACCGTCACGAGAATGGTTATAATTTGTTGACTTTTGACACACACCCGCCGACTAGCGAAAACCACTACCCTGGCACCATGTACCGGATATGAGGCACTAAGTTTGCTGCACCAAAGAGAACTTTCTGACGTGGCTTCCGTGGAAGGTGAGGGTGCCAAGTTTTGGCCTTTCGTTCACTCAAGCCGCTTGGGATAGCCCTTAACAGGTGTCATTTGATGCTGCACAGAGTTAAATGAGAATGTTATGCAGCAAAGTTGAAATTTTCTACAATGTAATTAAATGCAACCAGAGCTGAATGGCTCCGTGAATATTATAATTGGACATTACGAACCTATTTTATAATAGAAACGGTTTAACAATGATTTTGAAAGTATAAAAATTGTGTAATGTGAAAATCATACATGTTACATATTTTACTAAATTGAATTGCAATTAGTACTTCTTTCTACAGTTAAAACAAAATTCTTTCCTAAATCTGTTCACCTTAACTGCCCGCGTCAACAAATTCAACAAGTTCTTTTGCCTGGATGAATTAAATATTCAACATAACAATATACGTTCATAATTTTTCATCAAATTTCCGATAAATATCAATTGATAACTTCAGCTTCAAATCTTAAATCACACAATGTTTATCACACAAATCGATGATTATTGTGTTGAATAACCATAAAGGTACTTAGTTTTACTGGTAATAGTATCTTCCTGTTCGCAAAAGATTTCAATATGTCGCACATTTTATGCATAAATCCCTGTTCCGTTCTTTGACAGCAAAAGCCAGCGCTGGTCAAAGCTATCGTATTAGTGCAGTACCAATGACGCGACCGATTTTCCTATTCGGCAAAGATTAATTGCTATTGTGACTTGCCGGTTTGCGGGGAGTCACTGCGGTACGAATCACGAAAATCATCAAATTTATGCAACCCTCCGCCAGGGGCCACCAATAAACGTCATCAAGTGGAATCCCTCATTATTGATTTACGAATCAGTGTCTGACCGGCGGATACGTCCGGCGGACGGTAAGTTTCCCGGCGGATCAATCGTGTCATCCTTCGTCCGAAAAGCGGTCCGTTTCGCGGCGGAAGGAGCTCAAATTGCTTCCCGAAGCGGTAATTAGTGTTGCCGACCGCGGGGTGCCGTCGAGATTCATCGCACCGAACAGGCTCGCCTTGGGTTTTCGCAAAGCCGTTGTAAGTCGTGCACCGAAGGTTGCCCCCGTAGCCCCAGATAACCACGTCCGGAAGCGACCCGTTTGCTCGATCTTCGATTGGTGAGTCCATTAGCGGGTTATGGGTATCAAACGAGTTCCGATTGCTTCCCCCGATGAAACCGCTTCATGGCCGGCTCACGTTCGGACCCTTCCTAGAACGTTTCCCTCCCAGGTCCTTTTATCAGATCAGTCCTAATGGGTTACCAGGGATACAATGGAAGGAGCCTAAATCAAGCAAATGATTGCCGCCTCCACGGGCGTGCGTGCAAATGGGAAAATGCCAATTCTGCCCAGCACCGTTCCCCGAAAGACGGACATCGATTGGAAAATAATCGATTTACCGCCGAGTGGCGCACGAATGGGTCATTTTTTCGTTGTTTTTCCCAGCCCGGGAGTCCACTCTGGTATCATTTACCGAAATGATCCGCCCCGGGCCATCGCACGCGTCTCGATTCTCGGGGTTTCTTTCGTTCTCCGATTCCGTATCCTTGCCACTTGGAAATGACACGCAATCAGCCGTCGAAGAAGGTCCACTCAATTGTCGTGGAACCCCGAGACCGGAACATTGGGTCCGTTGGGGTTAGATGGTTTGCTTAGGGAGCCCATTTGTGGGTTGAAACATGGCCAGACATCCCTCGAGAGACGCTGGCAGCAGAATGCGAGACAGAGAGTACGGCAGCAACGGTCTCCAATTGAATGGAATGGGCAGGAAAACTGGCAACCGATGAAGAGAATGGTACGATCGGAAAGTAATTACCTTTTCATTAGCTACTGTTCGGTATCGATGTTTTTCTCCCCGGAGGGTTAAATCGACACACATTCCTCGATACATACCAGGATGTTTCCCTTGGAAAACTTCAGTTAAGAGTTTAGAGTTGCTTAGCGGGAGAACTTCAAGACAAGTTTCTGGTAAACTATAAAAAAAGTCTAACATCACCACCGATCGTTGAACATTTCTTCATGAACCGAATGTTAATTACGTACGTTTCCTACAACCACACCCCTCGAACTTTGGAAATTCGGTTTCCTGGCCTCAAAGCAAACCCCTCCGACAATCTGTTCCGTGATTAAACGAGCGTTATGAAACCGGTCATAAAAGTTTCCTCTGCCAATACGCTCGAAACGACTCATTCGGCCCGGTTTGATGAAATGTTTTGACTGCGATCTGCGATGTTTTTGCTGCGGGTTTGACTTGTGGCCGGGCACGAGCGTGCAAGCAAGTTTTCTTTTGATGTGATTTCTGTCACAACTCTCCTAGCCTTTGGGGAGGGAACACTTTTGAAGACTTTTGAGTATGATTCTTTTCAATTTTCTCAATCGTACTCTTATTTGCAGTCAAGTAAACTTCCCTGCAATCAATTATGATGATTGAAAAGCAGAAACGTATCTTCAAAAGATTTGACATTTATTTTATTTTATTTTTTCTCAACATTTTCGTTGATAATTTTCACTATCAGGAGCATAGTGTATTTAAAGATTATTTGAATGATTCTTTAGCCTTTATAGGCAACAAACTGTTTTTGACATGTGGTGAAATACCCACCAAGAAGTGTGGTGCATAATTGAAATGAAATAACACTTAGATCTGAGACATGTGAGAAGTTGAAACCTCATAACAAGATCCAAATTTTTAAATTGGATCTTAACTTTATGTAATAACATGAACCAAGTAATTGTCTCTCTTTTTAATTGCATTATCTTGATGTTATAACTTCATAACGTACCATTTTTTGCCATGAAAAGTTTAAATAGAAGTCTCTCTCATCACCTGCATTGGCTGACCTAACGGCTTCATTTGTTGCCTATTTGTCCGTAATTGCCAGCGGGATGACGGAATGAACTATTCCGCCTGGGAAAACCCTCTTACCCAGCGCAATGGTAACGGCGTTAGAATGCAATTCAATAAAACTCGCCCGCTCCATGTTACACGGTGTGCAAAAGGCCACGTTACAGCCAAGACGACGCCCAGCGGGCGCTATCAAATATCCGTTTCCGGTACCATTTGCGAGCAACCGGCGTGCTTTTGCACGCCCCGGCAATTTTCTACCTTCAGCGTTGTACCCGAAGCACAATATCCTGCCGGAAAATACGCCTTATGGTGGTAATCGTTTCGTGTACCACATTCGTCGGTGATCGTGTTCCGTTGGCCGTTGATTATCGCAGATAGCACTGTAAAGGTGCTAAGCGGTTGAAAGCGATTCAGGTTGCACGTTGAAAAGGTATGTTACAGCAATGTCCACCGTATTTATTATGGGCGACAGACAAAAAGTTACGCTCGTGGAATTTCTTGTCCTTCCAACCAAACCCATTTCGATTATTTCTAAAATTTCTCTGCATAGTAGAATATTATTTTTATTACTTCATCTTGAATTCGTTAATCCAATCTTTTGATAAACATTATTTAGTTTGCACAGTAAAATCTCATACATTCCGAATACTTTTACATATTTCTTCCATTTCAAAAATAATACGTTGATTTGTGATGCACAGTCAATATTACAGTCACAGTTTTAAGAATAGTTGATTTCTTCAATTTTTAGTTTCAAAATACAAAAAAAGTCATTTGAAAAAGACAGCGAAATTTTAAATTGACTTAAATGGTACGTTATTGCAAGCGATTAATAATCAGCAAGAGTGGCCGATATTTTTAAAAGACTGTGAATGAATTAAAATATTGCTAGTCCTTCTCATTGATTGTGCAACGATATCAGAAAATAAATCTAACTTTTTAAATTTTCATTGGTTCATTGGGATGTTGATCGTTAGCTTACTTCTGTTAGAAAAGCCTCAAATAATCATAAAGGATAATCCTCATTATAAAAAAATAACCTTTCATACGAAGGGAAAACGTAATGTCGTTACGCAAGAATTGAGGTAAAACCCTGCATACGGTAATGCAATCTGCATGAGGAAATTGGTTTACGTGAAACCATTGCTAAAAATGCAACGCTTCACTACCTTTCCGGCTTTCAATCGGACGAAAGATTATCGGAAAACATGGCAAATATTAATATCGTCAGGTAAGCACCAACCTGACTCTTCCAGAGATCGATCAACAGAGCGACATGCAGAACGTGTGGAACGCAGTAAAACAGGAGCAAAACTTGACGTTGGACGCAACAGCATGTTCCTTATCATCATTTCTTTCACTACCGGTAAACATTGACATCCTGAATATTTGATGCGGCAAAGTGCTTTTTCGTTCCATAATGCGCTTCAAAAACAAGCTTAGCCGCCAAGATGGTTCTTCGAAGGTGACCTATGCACAGACAAGCTTCGTTTGGGAGGGGCGATATTATTACAGAAATCGGTTTAGTTTTTCCTTTGCTATCTTTTCTCAATGTGGGATACTCAAGTAATCCCTAAAAGTTTGCTATTCAGTGAACTAAAGAAAGCTTAATCTGAAAATCCTATAATACCATGAAAAATGATAATCGTAATGGTCGTACATATGAGTTCCAACATTCACTTTAAAATAATTATCTGGGTAGTACGTCGTGTGGCTGACATTTGAGAAGATTTTGGATTTAAATCTTCGCACTTATTTCCTTGCCTCATTTTTATACCCTGGTTGCTCAGTGCATTTTTCCGACCACTCAACAGAAGTGTACCATAAACCTTCAACACGAATTAGTATACACGTGCTGTGAAATAATTGCTCTCTCAAAACTGCCAGAAGAATGTAAAAGAACGCGTCTCGATGTAAACCGTGAGATGGCTCTCGACACCGCGAACGCAAGAACTACTTCCTGTACATTGCCCCGAGCTCCACTTGCCGTGCGAGGAAAAGGACATTTTCATTAATGACGCCCAGACCCGCTCACCCGTTTTCTTTAGAGGCTGGAAAAAACTCGGTTAATGAATTTTTGCTTTTTTGCTGAATGGGCATCACCACAAGTTTTTTGCATAACGTTGCACCTTGCAATTCAGGCAGCCTGTTTCGCAACGAGTTAGTCAAGTACTTTTAGTATTTTTTCTTCTTCCGGTTTTCTGCTCGAGAGGATTGTACTTGTCTCCACTTGGAATCGACGTAATTGGAGCTCATTTCACGTCGCAAAGAAAAGTTCCTTTGGTGAAATGCTGCGAAACAGGTTAGAGAACAAAAATATTGAAGCGTTATAATAGGTACTTATAATGACCTCCAATCGCTATGACCTTTATATTTTTCAATTCTGGATATCATATCAAGCGTATGTCAGAAGAACATTTTCAATTTATCACAAAGAACGAAAACTTTAACTCTTCTGAAGGAAATGATGGCTGGTTGGATATAATAACCCTGTTTCGAAATCACCTTCTATTTTCTCGAACGGTTTCGTTGCCTGGATGGCCCAAATTTCCCTCGTCAGTAAAACACCTCGTGTTGTCGGTTTTATTTCACTTTATTATTTCGCTCTCATAACTTACAGCCTTGATTTTACGAATAAAAGAAAAATATGTTACACATAAGGTAAATGAAAAGAAAAATATAGTGTTTGTGTGTTCTTTTTTTTTGGGAGTTGGCATTTTTGAGTAACATGTTTCTCTCTAGCGGGCATATTTGCTATTAGTATACGTCCTCTTCCTCGCCGGTCGCACAGTGGGTTAGAACTTCTTTCGCATGTGTACTCGTTTCAGTGGATATGAATTCCTCTTTTCCTTTTACTCGCCATACTTCATCATACATTGGGTCGTCTTTTGTCCGGTTATCTCGCGGTCACGCCATTATCTGCCCCACCGGGTCGTGTCGAGGGAGGCGTCCTCGAACTAGCTGCCTAACTACCGGGTTTGTCGCGTTTTCCCACCGCTTTTCCACGCGTGGCGATTTCCGTGGCGCGACGGAGGCTTCGGTTGGAGTTTCCATTTTCTCGTTCCTTATTTCCGTCAAGATGCATTTCATTTTCTCGTTGTTTTCGATGTTCCGGCACATCGCGTTGTATTCGATGTCGTTGAGAACAGTGTTGACGCGTGTGTGTTTGTTTGTTTGTGTAGTGCCGTTCGAAATAGTTAGTCCGTGCATTTGCTGTTAGTGTCGTCGTCAATTACTAAACCATAATTTGCTTTTTTCTCCTCTCTCAAATACGTTCGTGCTATTCGAAACAATGCCGTTTTGCCGTTCGTCCGTTATTTTGTTTTTAAGTTGTTGTTGTGTGTTGGCGGAACCGAAATAGAAAACTCGATCGTATGCGGTCCACCCGGTGTTATCGTGGCCGCTGAACCGAAAAGATGATGTTCGTAGCCTACGACGCCCCGATCGAATAATCTTCGCTGTGGAGCTTACGGGATGTGGAGGTGAAAACGCGTACCCAACCAATGTACAAGAAGTAGAAGAAGAAAACATTCATGCTCACTAACGGTCATCCCGAGCACACGTGGTCCTTTCGGTTCCGGCGTGTCTGTGTATGTGTGTATGCGCGCTGGCGGGTTCTGGGCTCTAGCGTTCGCTTGCTCGGAAGTGGATCTCTCGCTATCATTGTGATGGTTCATAGTTGTAGTTGATGTTAGGGTAAAGTTGTTCAAGAACTTAGGGGACACATTAAGACAAAGGATAATATAGTGCTACACGAATTGCTTAGCGCTGCATCGATCAGGATCGTTCCATTTGTTGCGTGTAGGGTGGGAAGCGAGAAAAAAGAGAGACAGAAAGAATAAAACATAATAAAATTAACGAGCTTGAAGATTATGAAAACTTGGTCTCAAGACTACATCGCAATCGTTGAATTAAGGTGACAGGTAGGAATTGAAGTACGTTCGTGGCATAAAAATACTCCCATGAACCGACTGATTCGTCCCCTTTCCATTCGACGAAGAAAGAAGCATCAGAGGAAGGTGAAATGATCTTGACTCCGTTCGTGCTGCCAACTGGGTTGAGCGCGCCGAAGAGTTTGTACTCATTTTTCACAATTTTGAATGACAACCAACATCCGCCCCTTGCTGCACCCCAGTTCCCCTGCCGAGAAGCAGTAATTTATCTTTTGGTAGCGAAATTGCAAATCTTCCCTCGGCTAAGATCCTCACGGTTCTCGCTTGGGGTCTGATGTTTCGCTTTTCTGATATTCTAGCGGGCCTCAAAGTGACGGAAGGTACTCGGACAGTGTGCGGGAGTGTTTTGTTTGATAAAAATAAATTCCTCACCCTGAACGAATGGTGAACTTATTTTTATCACCTTGAACGCATTCCTAAAACCGATCCTACCGTGTCCATCTCGAGTTCCCGAGCCAGAGCCTAGCTATTTATAGGGTAAGTGCCGCCAATCTACTCCCAAACCGGCAGCTTAGGCAGATCGAAAGTGTCGAAAGTGACCCCAAATGATAACGACTATTCGCTTGACCAAAAACTCATCAAACCCTCTTCTTAACAGTCTCTTTGCCCCCTGTTAAAACTCACGGAGAAGTCGCGTGCGTTGATCTTTCTCGGCGTAACACCATAAGTCTCCTTGCTGACCGTGTTGTAGTGGTAGCCGGGCGACTTGACTCTTTCGCAGGCGAATTTCGAGTCACTGTAGATGCTCTGCGATTCGTAGGTCGAGCTGTAGGTGCGCTTCTCCTTGGCCATGATGTCCTGGGAGCCTGTCGTAGAGGATGGAGATAGGAGAGGGAAATTAGATCATCATTTGAGATTTGCGTCATCCCAAACCGACGTTCGATCCGAATGGGATCTACTTTTTTTTTAAATAACTTACCCTTGAGCGATTTGAGGTAGGTGTTGAAGAAACGAGCCTTCTTGCTGATGGGCTCGTAGCTTCCGATCATTTCCAGATGTGGCTTGAACATTTTCGGTTGAGTTTTAGTTGTACGGTTTGTTTACTGAAACGATTGTAACGAAGAACATACAAGTGTGAACAACATACTAATCATTTGTTTCATTTTGTATTGATGATTATAATTTGCAATCAAATTGAACAGATTGCATTACACTGTACCAAAATATTTATTTTTTTTCAAACAATTTTCAATTTAATTAATTCTCTATGTTCTTATGAATCCATCAAATTTGTGTAGAATAATCCACCAAGCATATGTTTTGGATATTTGTTTTCCAGAGAAAATTTGTTAGTATCCAAACTCAATAACAAAAACTAAATACAATGAACCGGAAACTCCCTCGTTCAGATTGCCGAAAGATAAATCATGTAATTTGCAATCCAAAACACCACTCGTAAAAATGTAGTTTATGTGTGTGTCTTTCCCCTGCGGTACCATTATAGATATGACTGGTTTTCCTTTCGGCCTCAAATTTATGATCACATGTTGTCGGTTTGCAGAAAATAAAAGAATTGAAACAGTGGAGTTTCCCCGGTCGATAGCCAACGTGCGATAATTATGCGCGGGGATGCTGCTTTACCAAGCGGACCAAGGGGAAAACAATTTAACCGCCGTTCGCCAACTGTAGGGTGGAATTTTCCAACTCCCAAACATACCGTTTTTTTTAAATGATAACTTTTGTAAAATAATTGCCATAAAAAAGAGGAAAACGAAATCCATGAAACAGTAGCATCTGCCGCCGAGGGATGCGCCATGTTTGCAGGGTGGAACAGTTACAAGTATCGCTACCCCGCACCGCCATACAACGGTTCGTTCATAAATCTATGCTATTGTGTGTTGGAAAAGGTTCGAGACCGAAGCCAAACCGAGGCTTTTTATGCGATACAGGAGCAAAAGTTTTGTCGTATGAGTGTGTTTTCTACAAAACACCGGGCGGCTCCATCGGAAGGACCATCAAAACGTGTACCAGATGTAAGCAATTTTGGGTCAGGAAGACAAGAAAGACAGAATGAGACAGGGAATAAAACAAGTGGCAACCTGCTCGTGTTGAAGAATGTCTAGCGGCCAGACCTTTCCGTTCCCCGGCGGGGGTAAGTTATTTGATCTTTCTGCCGAAAATGAAATGAGAAACGCAGCGTAATGCATCGGGTGGCATGCTGTGAGGGAAATTTTTCGCATTGCACAATTGCTCTTATTTGCTTGTTTTTTGCCATTCATTTTTCGTCGGCGATGAGAAGCCGCCGCCAAGTGGGACCAATTATCGTTGCCAACGTTGCTCACCACGACGTTGGGAATCGTACGATTGAAACAGAAACTATTTTTAAAAATATGCTCTTCCCAAAACGCGTCTAGTGGCGCTCAACGTCCTCCACATGAGGGTATGTTTGTGTACGGCCAACATCGTTTTGTTCAATTATTTTTTAAAATATTTTTTAAGTGCGGGATGATGAATCACCGTCGTTGCTGATTCTTGTCTGCTTTATCACCGGTGCGGTGTTGGTAGTACTGTACTGTACGCAACATGTCCTTCCTAAGTGTCTATCCTCGCCACACTTCCTCCTAGTATCACCCACCAAAGATGGCACACTTTCGATAACGCTTTTTTGTTTCGGTTATTCTTCTCCTTCTCTGGGGGAGTGTTTCGCCCATAAAAATGGCTCTCGGTGCAGTTCCATTTGACTTTATCGCCGATCAGGACCCGGCCGATCGGGAGCAGGGAAAAGGAGGATGGTGCCGTACATCGTACCGAGCGGCACGTTATTACATTTTCAAACGAGCTTTTTTCCACCCCGTCGAGGTCGCTTTTGGGGTCGCCAAAGATTGGCAAAATAACACGGCCAGCAGCAAATAGGTTTCTTCACTTCGCCATCCCATCGCGGACACTCATCGGACGAATCGCGGCGAGGGTTTTTTCATGTCCTTTTTCCCCCTCTGTGTGTGTTTGGGTACCGGTTTTTGTTTTACCTCATCCTTCCTTCGTCGACAGCCTCTCGTCGGCAATTGGGGCACTAACGAGCAGCGGGCAAAAATAAACATAATTTTTCACCGTCGTCCATATGTCCTCCCTTCCTTCGCTTGGTGCGTTTTTACCGCCCTAACTTCGATCGCCTTCCCTCGGGTCCTTTCCCCACGAAG
This sequence comes from Anopheles sinensis, assembly GCA_000441895.2. NCBI lineage: Eukaryota > Metazoa > Arthropoda > Insecta > Diptera > Culicidae > Anopheles > Anopheles sinensis. Next base: position 1,373,220 of record KE525420.1, read on the forward strand.
GAAAGTAAAAGATAATTGCAATCGCAGTGACATACATCTCTGCACACCTTGTCGGACTGCTTTTTCTTTTCTTTTATTTACGAATGGAACCACCTCGTTTTGGCCCCGAAAAATATGTTGATGCTACCCCATGCTGGAATGTGTGCTTCAAGGGCCACTTAAAGGGCATCTCCGCAAGCATGGAGGGTCAACCAACCTGCTGAAGAAGATGAACAAACAATACCGCAGGACATTTGGAATGCTCGCGAGTTCGAGTACGACCACTTGTTAAGGCCGGCAGGTGCGTTTAGCACGGTAGAGGGCAAACGGTGGAAGGTGCCATAAATCGCCGGCCATTACCGCATCTGCAGCGGATTGATATCTAGAGGTGGCCCAGTGTGAGTTTCCCCGCCCCAATGGCAAACGTCCAGATTGAACCGGTGATAACTGCGCTCTCAATCCAAGGCCGGTTGGAAGAGATCTAGATGCGCAAGTACTCTAACCGGGACAGTTTGCTACCTTGAGGCGTTGCCGTCCCCGGAACCGGGCTCGCCTTACGCAAGAGCGTCGTGGTCGTGGCGCAAACGCACCGTTTCGACTGCTGGTAATTATTTTTAGCACTAACCAACTGGCTCGGGATCGGTTCGCTCTGCAAGTGCCTTGTCACTTGTCAAAATTAAAGGAATTTGTGAACTCTCTTTCGCTCCTTATTGGTGTTCTCTCTCTCTTAAGGTATAAGTGCCTTTTTTCTCTAAAGCAAACAGCCTTCGTTAATAATTCTTTTACATTCAAAATTTTTTTGTTCAAACTAGATAAACGAATGATTATATTTGAGATTAAAATTATTTATGTTTATCACAAACTCTATTTTACCAAAACCTAACGATCACATAGAAAACCAAACCCGGATGCGTGAAAAATTTTATCCACTGCTAGTTGTGCCTTTCCAGATATTTTTGAAGGTAAAATTCCTCGACGAACGAAGGAATTATTGATCTGGTTCCTTTTATGCGGCGTTAACATTTTTTTATGAATCAGTTCAAAAACATTTAAACCAATAAGACACGAAGAGAAGTTTGGTAAAAAAAATCAAACAAGTACACCCAGAAAGGATCCATCGAAAGCACGAAAGCATCCCGTCAGCAGAATAGTGGAAAACGTGCCACAAAACAGTGTGCACCGTGAAAACTGAAACAATTTAAATTCTTCAATCAGGAAGCGCTATGATTCAGTGTTTCTGTTTTTACATGCTTGCGCACATTTTTCTCGTTTTTGCCGCTTTTGAACTGAAATCGATTTGCAAGTCCAGCACTGGATATGAACATTTGCCAGTCTTTTTCCTTTTCCCTTGCGGGAACAAAACAACACACTTGCACTATCACCAAAACCGGGCCATTCCAGACACTATCCGTTCAATCGATTCTTATCAGCGTGATGCAAACAAAAAATGGCTCCACACAATGCTGCAAATCGCATCCGTTTATCGGTATTGCACGATCGCTAAATCACACGTTTTTCGTTTCGCTCGCTGGTTTTCCCTAGTCCCCGTCTTCAGACGGAGTGCGAATTAGGGGTAGTATGTCTAGGGTTGGCAGAAAATTTGGGGTTGCTTACAGATTCGAAAACTCAGCAGTTGCAGCAGACAGCCAACTGTTCGTGATGCGAGATAACTCAAGACTGATTAGGCTGATACTGGTGAGGGTTTAAAAACCCGCGCTCGAGTACCACGGCGCGATCCGGTCGGCGTGGACCAAGCATGTCCGTCCTGCTCGCACGGCCCTGGCCTCTTTGTTCGGGAACGGGCAAATCGGTCCCGCTCTCGCACAGGTTTTCTTTCTTCCCAACCCCGGGTTTTGGCTAGCGTACGTACCCAGTTCGATCTCCGCGTGATCGGACGGGCATTCGGAGGTTCTAGCGAATCCAACAAGTAGAAAAAAGAACCAAAACCACCACCCGAACGAAGAAAGAAAGACCGGTGCGTTTATGCTGTGGCGTGTGTTTCTCACGGCGAATCGCGGCGCATTACGGTCCGCTCGCTTCGAACGTCATCGTGTCGCGCAATCGAGAGCGAAAGGAAGATGGCAAACGAGGGGGAACAGCCCAATGGAATGTGCCCCTCCCGAGAGTGAAAGGAGACGGAAGGGTGGGAAGTCGTTTAAAAATATCGCACGTGGCTTCGCGCGAGAGGTGGCGGAATCCCTCGGGGGATGATCCTCTTTCGGGCGAGGGGGATAATTGGCCCGCGCGATCGTTTGTTTTGATCGATCGATTGACCATGATCCAATGTGAAGTTCAAAGTATCTTCGCGATGCATCTGCGATCGCTATTCCTGGCCCGAGCGGAGCACAAAAGGTGTGCGCGCACAAATCAGCTTCCATCGAGCCAGCATAAAGAGCTCTTTTCCACACGAGGCGATACAATTTGACACAGATTATAATGTTAGCAAGGAAAAATTAAAAACAAACTTTCAAAAACATTATGAAGAAAGTGAAGAATACATGGTTTTCTATTTACGCTCAACTGTGACGCAAAAGCAATCCACTGTAGGGTCATAAGCGGGTGGGAAAAGGTCGAAAGGAAACGGGCCACCCCACGTACTCCGTTCCAAGTGTTGATCATGACCGCTAAAAATAGGGCTTTTGTTTATTTCTTTGTCATCGTGACCGTAACGAGAGTGAGTATTTATTGTCCTTTTTTCTCGTTAACTTCTTCGCATCGATATCACGACACCGTGAATCGAAAGGCGAACGGATGAGGATCACAGTGAGATTGCTCATAAAAACACGATTAGTTATTTTTAAGAGCCCGTTCCACTTGCTCACCTTCAGGAGCAGGGATTAATCAAACCCTATGCCCCCAACCCACCGCCCACCATCCCAACCCCCAACGGGGAAAGTGCTCGTTTGTAATTCGATTATAGTTTGCATACAGTTTCAGGTTACCTTGTATCGGTTGCTCCTAATCCCTATCTACCCTTGGCTGAGACCTTCAGCGTACAATTTATCGTTCATTTGTGTTTCACAACAATCAACGCACGCACCGGGCCGGTTGCGAATGGTACGCACGAATTTACCCACCTACAAAATGCCCAGCCTCGATAGCCATGGAGGCGCCTGGTGGCCCGTGTGTTAGGTAGCGAACCGGGCTGCGTTGTAAGCTGCTTCATTAATAAACTATCGTAGTCGATAGGGGGATAACGTTCGAGGAAGAACGGTAGCGTCGACTCTATTGTGTGTCCCGCACAATTTAATTAACGATTTACACGTTTGTCCCAATCGTTCGGCGCTGGCGGGCTCCATTTTAATCTCCAGCGTTCGTTTGCATCCGTGTGTCGGAGGGTTTGAAACTAATTTGGTTTTCGTTCGATCCTATTCAAAAAAACAACAAAAACTCTATACATCCACAACAGGCTCCCTGGGTTGCAATCGGATGGTGTTCAGCTCCAGTCGTATCCGAAACGGCAGCATTGAACCATCCCATTCGAAGCACTCCGGCGTATTCCCGTCGAGTCTCTGCCAGCTGTACGAGTTCGTCGGCGATGGAGCGGAACGAATTCAGGTAAGCTGTGAATCCTTCCCAGTTTGATACATCTTATCCCAGTGTCACTCTCTTTCTCTCATCCTTCCTTTCTCTCCACACAGATCATCTTTTCGGAGTTCCGACTGCCGTCGAAGCTCGGCCCGACCGAATGCGGTGACACGGATATCCTAATGGTAATTAATTTTCACTTACATCCTAGCCCAGGCGTGAGCGTGGAAAGTATTGTTGTGAGCGCGCCTTCACCACAACGAGAGCTATCCTCAAACCGGCAGCCAATTTCATTTATTTCTTACGCCACGGTTTCGGGTGACACAGGATACAACGGAGAGAACTTGCGTTAGGGGCTTAACACACGGCAGGTTGATAAACTCCTTTTCCGTTGTGTTTATTAATTCGGAAGCTTCCACACCAGACGGGGAAAAGATAAACCCAGTCTGGGGGTCGGGTGATGAAACTCCGAGCTGACAAACGTGGGGTGACACTTTGTCTTCTTTTCGTTCCTGTATTCACGACACACGAGAATTTTGTTTCCCCAAGGAAGCGCCATGCGGGAGAGTTTGTTAAATAATTCAATGCCTATCTGCGGGGGTTTCCATGAGAAAGTTAACATAGACATCATTACATTTGAATGTATTTTACCGTTCCGATTGTACCGTCTCTAGTTGATGTTGCATACTTTGTCAACTTCAATTCCGTTACTGTGGTATGATCTGTTCATTATTATTCCACGCTGTGGATTACAATTTGAATACTATCCATAAGCGGTGAATTGGATTGGATTCTTTATCATTTACCTTTGAAGTATTTGCAGAGCGGTCAATTTTTAAACTCCATTACTATAATGGAATGGATGAAAATCAAATAAATAAGTTAAAAACAAACAAAATACTGTTTGAATAGTCGTCCATATTTTACGCAATATTCAAATGAATACAATGAACAATGTGCACAGCTACAGCACAGTTTTTTACACTCGAGCCGCATCAAATGCAGTTCGTTCCATTAGTGGAATAGTTTGCCATACAAAAGCAGGCGGAAAATCGAGAAGCCTAAAAGAACCCTTGAACATAATGAAAAAGGCACGATACCATTCACGACCGAACGCGATTCCATTTAATTTTGCTACAAAAAAAATGCAACCTTTTGCCATAAAGGTACCGTATATTGTGGTTTGTAGTGTGCACTTTTTGAACAAGCAATGTTACATGAATTAAGCATCCGCACTATTATCATTTAATTAATGTAAGGAAATTAGTATTAATTATAGATATGCGTCATAAAACAAATTGTTTTATTAAATAATGTTGTTTACTACAAGTTCTGTTGAACAAACTTTCAAGGGCACAAAATGTTACAATTTGCATTGCTACAATTAAAGAAATTTCATAAAACCGAAAGAATGCATTGAAATTATAGATGAATACTATAATTTGGAAAATACGCGTCACAACAGGCAAGCTTAACTCGGAATACTGTAATCAAAAACTAAACCCTTACCTCTGCCTATTGCCGGCGTTCTTGAATATGTGATAAAAATCAGGAAAAAATGAAAAAGTATATTCGTAAAAGGTTTGTTTCATCATCTATAAGAGCATTGTAATATATTCCTATCATTCAGTAATTCGATGAAAGCTTTTTGATTTGTGTATTGGCAGAGGATAGCAAAAAAGAGTCCACAGCTTTCCGAAAGTTCGTTCAGCAGTATTTCATTGGAAAGGGATCCCAGTGATTTTGTGGCGTAGAAATATTCTCCGAATGCAATATGATATGTTATGCAATAGTTTGACTAGGGTTGTTCATTTTTTCATCTAATATTGGATCTTTTTGGTCTGTTCTAAACTGAAATTGAGATTGATGACCTGGTTTTCATCCGAAAGTGGTTCGAACTTATTTTTCACAACAGCTTATTGGCTAGTTTACTACCTCTTTGTCCTCCCATTGATCTCTCAAAAGTCATTCACCACCGCAAAATCTTGTTTCGGGACATACGATTATTTACACACACCAATCGATCTGCCATCTCCTGTTTCGCAGGTTTACTACATCGTTGAAGGCCGGGAGGAGCTCGTGGAGACGCTGTGCGGCGTTACGTTGCCCAAGCCAATCCTCTCCAACGGCCCACGGATGTTACTGGAGTTTCGCAGCAGCTTCAACAACACGGAAAACAAGGGCTTCAACGGGGACTTCTTCTTTCTCACAAGTGCGTAAAGTCCCTCCCCAGGGAAGGCGGCCGCAAGCCCGCGTGATTAATTGTCTTCCGCCGCACATTGTTTATTGTTTCGCTACTTTATCTGTTTGGTTTCCGTCCGTTCCGCGTGCGCCCCACGCTCTCCCCAACCCGAGCAGACTTTGGCATTCCTACGGGACATCAGCCGACGCAGTCCGAGTGCAGCTTCCACTACTTCAAAAACGCCAGCAGCCAGGGATGGATACAGTCACCGAACTTTCCCGGAGCATATCCAAGGTTAGCAAACGCACCTTTGCTGTTTACGGTATTAAACGGTGCTTCGGGCTTCCGATGACTTTGGGTTTTATTTTTAAGTCGAATGAGCTCAGCTTGTTTGCCAAACCGAACACCTTGTCAATCTCCGGGCCGTTTGAATCTGATGTTGACAGTCGCCAACTTTAACGCATTTCCATTACGTTGTGCATGTCACGGTCCATTTTTGGCTTAACCTCATTCCGTACCGGGAAAATATGTAACGCGCAAATCCCGCTTTTTTAAAGGACATTTTAAAGCATCACTGAAAAGAAGATCTATAGCAATTATTTTACATGTAATGTTGAAAACAATTACTCAATCAATTTCTCGTACTAGATTGCTGCTTTCCTTATTTTTCCCAGCCTATTCTTACCGCGTAGTCAATATTTGAAAACCACATTGCTAGAAATTTAAAATTTTATCCAGTTTTGAATTTAAGAACTGTACATTAACATCACTTACATATGAGCCGCTATGTCAAATGTTCTGTGTGTAGAAAATGACGGTCGAAACGTTACGGGGCTTTATAGATCCGAGATTTGAACAAAAAACCAACGTTTTTCCCAATGAGGGACAATTAGATAACAGGTTGATGCTCTTGAGAAATTGAGTAACGTTAACAAATATTTTTGCCATATTTAAGTTTCCCTATGAAAAGTATAGTTTTCCTATCCGAACCAGAACCCGTTTGATCAGGTTCTTATAATTCCTATCTTTGTCAGCTGGTTCAAGGATGATAGAGATTGCTCGACTGCTGATACTGAGATCTTTTAGGGACTTTTTTAAATATAAGATTAAGATTACATATGATCTTTCCAGCGCAGTATCAAAGAGACCGAACTGCAGACGATCGTTACGCTAAAAAGGCAGAGGAAAAAGAAGACATAAATATTAGATCATTTTAAAAGACCCGGAAGAGTATTTTAAATGCTTTTAAAACACTCAAGAATAGAAACATGGCTAAAAATATTACTCTAAATAATTTGTCATTCGTCAAAGACGCATAAAGAAGTATGTTGTTCTCTCTGATCTTCCGTATCCCTTCCATAACAATACTGCCTTTGCTGACTGGTAAACACGAAAAAGAAACATCATCTGTAACTATTTCTTCCACGGCGCAGCGCATGACTACGTCTCCATCCGTTTCACGTACTTCGACGTCGAAGGCATACAGCCGTAAGTATCCCTCTCGTTGGCATTGGGGTACGCACCCCGACTAACCCCCAACCAGCCCGAACGAGTCGTTCAACCCGGTCGGTGTTCCTGGCTTTCTCTTTCAGCTGCGACGAGTACACAGCCAGCGATTACGTGGAGTTTTCTAATTTTAACACACGCGATCGCAAGTACGGCATGTATTGCGGCGTATGGCGCGATCTCAACGTCCGCTCGGATGGACGGTTCTTTCGCATCACCATGGTGTCGAACGATCGTCTGGATGCGACCGGCTTTCGGGCGCAGTACACATTCGAGACAACACCGGTGACGACAGAGCGGGTGGAAGTGACGATCGGCAAGGTCACGACCAGTGTCGCCAGCAGGATACACGGTAGGTTCACCGCAATAGCCCACCATTCGACTGTTACCTCTTATAAACATTATAAAAAATCAAATAAACAAACCCGCCATTTGTTGAACTATAAATACGTAACATAAAAAAAGCAAATTAAAATATGACATTTTTAAGCCATTTTGCTATGAAGGGTTAATGGTATGGTGGCATGGACGTTGCATACTGCAAGGCGTATTTAACTTTTCAAAAATACCGTTACCGTGAGGCAAGAACATCCAAAAGGCCCGAAACACAAGACAAACTTCCTTTGAAATCTTTTTGTAAAAACATTTTACATTTTTTAAACAGTAAACATTTACATTTTGAGTGTTTCATATAGTTTTGTACTGAAGGACTCCTAAACGTTTTGTCTCTTTGAAACGTTGTGATTTGCAGAAAGGCTTAGTTTCGGTTTAAAATTCGTTAACATTGCTCTGTGTAAACAACGCACTTGCTAGCGTATTTTGTCTCCAACGATGCCACTGCACGTTCCACAAATGAACAAACCGTGTTTCCAGTATTTATTTAAGCCTTGTGAAATATGTGTGTGCGCACTGTAGAACAACATTTGCACATCAAACCATGTGGACCACAAACTAATAACGGTTTGGTTTGCAGCCCGACGGAAAAAATAGCTCCCCGAGTAAACATATGTATTTTCTTTTGGCGTAGCCTCCCATCTACAAGCATGCAAACAAATACGTGAGCAACATGACTGAATTCGCCTGCTGTTATTTTTTTCACAACCCCTTCCCACCCACACAGATCCACCGACGATGCTGTTAGGAGCTTTGGCGCTTTCCCCGGCGGTCGCACTGATTACGGGCCCTTCCACAGCCGGCATGTGCATCATTAGGATCATTGGTTTAGAGCTAATAAAATTCCTCCAAGACTGACGGAAGCATCCCTACGAGCCGAGGGCTCCGAGGGAAAACCTTACGAACGGGCGCCCGGGAGACCGTGAACCCAAATTGCTTCCGTTATCAGTTTCCGTAGGAAGCGCACCGTAGGATCCGCTGGAACACGCAAATTATATGAACGGCATAAAAAGTGCCTAGCGAAACTCCCACGACGGACGGGAGAGCGGGAAGACGAAATTCGCGGCACACCCGAAGCCTTCGAAAGATGGATCTGTTTATGCGATAACAAACGATGGATCGAACGACAGGGATGGAATGAGGGAATGGAATAATGTTAAGTAAAATGAAAAACATATTTTATTTTCTTTGTAAAAGTTCTAGCCAATGGGAAGAATATTCTTTAAAAATGTGAAAAAGCGAAATGTTTTATAAAAATAATGGAAAATCCGAAAATCTGTAAATAGACAAAAATAAAAATATCTTTATGTGTAATTTCCATCAGTTTTTTCTACAGTTGCAGAAAAAAAATAAATAGGCAATTCGAAAGTAAGTACTCCTTATGTTTTTCCTTATAACAACCTGTAATATTGGGTCATTGTCCTGAATATTCCTAAGAGCCGGGTAAGTCCGAGAGAATACATAATAAAAGGTTTGAAAGGTTTGAGGAATAAGGCCATTTATTATAACACTCTTCAAAACTCATTTAATTATAAGACTTCCATAATGCGTTCGCAAACTAAAATCATTTTATCACACGTTTAACATCTTTAGAAAGATCATTTTAACTTTATATATTTAAAATAAAAGTAATCATCAGATAAGTGGCAAACCACGAGAAAATAAAGCAAACGAGACAAAATTACCAACATGAGGCCATAAAATCATTATCAAAATGAGGCCCTACAATTGAGATAAATTCCAATATAGCAAAATATGAAGCAATAGAGCAAACATATTTACTTTGAACCTATGAAACTCATTAACGGATAATTTTCAGTAATTATATGTTCATCAATTGCATAACGCAACCAATGCAAATTATTTTGCTATTGTGTGACTTTCGGGGAATTTAAATTCGCTTTAATTTTGTATTGACTTCGTGTATTTTGTTAATTAATTAATCGGATTAATGAAAATTGCACATAAAACAAAAGAACAAATTTGGCATTGACTCGAAAAAAAAATCTTACTTTTAAACAACAATGGAATGTCGATTTTGATTGCCTTTACTCAAAACACGATCAATAATTAGGTTACTAATCACAGCACACGATAGCCGTGATAAATCAAGCATGGTCTGCGAAATCAGATTAATTCGTCAATTTTTATGAATCAGGCAGTTCAACTTCTTGATAGCAATTTTTTACTATCAATATTGCATTGTACGTACCATTATTACACCTTGGTGAAATAACTTGTTATCACTTGAACGCACTTCGCCAATGTGGATGCTTACTATCAGTATTCTCAGATATAAAATAGAAGAATACAAAACCTTCATCCTCGACACCGTCATCTCCATGAAAACATCCGAGTGGAGACGATAAATGATAACGAAAACAACGCGGAGCAGCGAAGTGCGTTCAACCACACGTTGCGTGATTATCACAGCAACACGCTTCTCGTGATTTCGTGATTCTGCTCTTCGCCTTTCGGTACGGTTCTTTGGATACACAAATTATACATTCTAATTTTACTCCATTGGGACTGGTGAGTCGGAAGTAGTCTTCTTCAGTAAACAAACTATTTGTCAAGCATATTCACTTTGTAATATGCTTCAACATATTTTTATGCTTCCTCCGTTGAAAATAACCTATTTTTATGAATGCGAAAAACTCTAGAACTTTTTGAATGCGAAACATCACTAACATATGGTGCAGTGGTAGAGGTGCTTCGTTCCGTTGTCGGAGGTTTGATGTTCGAATCCCGATCAGAAAAGTTTCTTTTTGCTATAACTGAGTATTTTCTTCAAAATCCTACTTTACGATCATTCAACTAGCGATGTTTCCTCGCAATTTTCAACTTGTACTATGGTTCCTCGGCAAGACTACGGCTTCGCACTTGGTAAACCCGTGTTCGAGTCCCGTTGTCACTTAGAGTCAATTTAAAAAAAGCGCATGCTTCTCGTGCTCTTTAAAAATAGCAGGGTTTAATGCCTCATCTCATCACGGGACTTAAAAACTGAAAATTATAAAAGTTAAGATTTAAGAGGTACTTATTTTGATCTACTTATTAAATTGTTTCTCTATTTTATTGCAACTTGTTCGTAAGCACAACCAAATTCAACAAATGGAACAAAAACTGAAACTGTTTGAGCGACGGATCCAGCAGCAAAAGCATCAAATCGCAGAACAACAGCAACAGATCCAGCATCAACAGCAGCAAATAGAAGAACAACAGCAACAGATCCGGAATCAACAGCAGCAAATAGAGGAACAGCAACAACTGCAACATCAACCCTCAGACCAGGTATGTTTTCGTGGGGTTTAAAATTAGAAGAACGTTTAAATCGTAGATTCATTTGTTAAATTTACTTTTTTGATAAGAACGGTAAGACGATACTGACGGTTGTATGCTCAACATTGGCTTTGGTAGTCAGCCAACCATGATGTTTAAACACCATGTTTTTGAAGACTTTTGTTGCAATCACACACTTAAAAATTTAAAATTAGTCACGAGGTGTGGTTTAATCACTTTAAAGCTGGCGCTTTTTCGTAATCTATGTTCGATGACTGGATCCATATTGCGAATGTTATATCCATACTGTAGGTTCGTTTGTGAAAACAAGTAGGTTTCTCATCGTAGGAAACATGGAATTTGAATCGTAGGAAACATGGATGGCGCAAGTGTTTGTTTGATTTCTTTTGCTAGATGATAATTAACACTTTGTTAACGGGCCACGAAGATCTAAGTGGTCATTACACTGCACTTGGTCACCTTATGGGACTGTGACAGCGCGGTAAAAGCAAGGTCGGGCCCAAAAATTTCCATGTTTCCTACGATTATACAGAATACCTACCCCAGGTTTCCGTTTATAAGTGCATGTTTGACTTTTCTGTCATACAAATTGTATTTTATTGTATGAGTAAAGAACAAATCACCCTACTGTAAATTAGCTTCGAACGATTTGTCAAACGACGTAAAGCGGGTCCAGCCTGTAATTGAAAAGAATCCTATGTTTCGGTGCAAAAGTGGAACAAAAGGAAGATGAGAATTTAGGTCAGGGCCTCATAATATCGGGTTAATAACATCTAGTTTGGTTCACAGATAAAATTTGTCTGTAATTTGAACACTAACGGTTCAGTTGAAATACGGCTTAAAGTGCGTGAATTTAGTGACCATACCTGACAGAGAGAAATATTAGAGTGGCCTAACATCGGCCCTATACTGTTGCAAAAGTTGAGCAATGAATATGCTAATCACAAAAAGCAGACACATGGTTACTTTGCTTCGCATTTCATACGCACATCGCCATGTTTGAGTTTGGTCGTCCATGTTCATGATTTTATCTACTTATCTTACTTTGTTTTTTTTTATTCCCTTTATCTGTTACGTCACACAGGATAATGGAAGCTACTCCATAAATACACGTATATACCAACACCGACCGTATCTTTCTCACATGAAGTATCTTGAGATAGCAGGAGATACTAATCCAGAGCTTTTTAAAAAATATTTAAAAATGTCGCCATCGATATTTTGCCTGCTATGCGAGCTTTGCGAACCGTATTTGCCGTCAAGATTCACATATGGAATGGAGGTAACAATGAGCGAACAACTGGCTGCCACTCTTCGATACCTGTTTACTGGCCGGACTGTAGAAGATATGGGTACAACAACATACATAAGACCGGATGTACTACGAGAAATTATAGCCAGTTGTTGCACGGCCATTGATAAGGCTCTAACGCAGAGATTCATGCGCTTAAGTATAACTTTCAAAACTGTGGTCGTTTTATTTATGCATTCATTGCAATATATGTTTATTTGTTTAGCTCCCAAAAAGCCAACGTGAATGGGATACCGTAGCAGAAAATTTTGAAAGATTATGGAGCTTTCCTTGCTGTATTGGGGCCATCGACGGCATGCATATTCGAACAAAAGTCCGAAAAGGGGAAGAGACGAATTTGCAAAACTACAAGCATTTCAGTAATATTGTTTGGATGGCAGTAGTCAATGCGGATTGTGAAATATTGTTTTCAGATATTGGTTCTCCTGGCCGTATGGCGGACAGTCGAATTTTTCAAACTGGTGGTTTACAGACTATTACCACCAGTTAACGTGCCAGGACCGGAGGACATCACAAAATATGTGATTGTAGGAGACTTGGCGTTTCCATTATCAGAACAAGTGCTTGTCCCTTTTAAAACTATTGATGGAGTAGCCAGCAGATTAACTTTTAACTACAGGCTTTCTCATACACGACAAGTGGTTGAACGTGCCTTCGGGCAACCCAAGTAACAATTCCAATACCTTATAGACTTAAACAAGTTTTATCAAGGTATTATCATGGTTGTACTAAGTCATATTGGTTTTACAGCGTTTTACAAGTCACGTAGTAAACCAAGCAGTTTACGTAGAATATCAAACAATGATAGCCTACTGCAATGCTTTGGATGTTGGATCGTCAAACCTCCAAGTTGGAACACCTAACGGGTCAAGTAGAAAAATCGTCCCTAAGTAGGATCTACTGCAATGATAGCTGATGCATGGATATTAATTGTAGAGTCGAGCAATTGAGGGGTGCAGGATAAGGTAGGCTATGATCGGTTTTTCGCATCGGGAAACGAGCGCGTATCACAGCAGAAGTATGTTTTCGATCAAAAAGCGATTTTCCCCTATTTTTACCTGCACGCTTCGATTGCTCGACTCTACAATTAATATCCATGCATCAGCTACCATTGCGGTAGATCCTACTTAGGGACGATTTTTCTACTTGACCCGTTTGGTGTTCCAACTTGGAGGTTTGACGATCCAACATCCAAAGCTTTGCAGTAGGCTATCATTGTTTGATATTCTACGTAAACTGCTTGGTTTACTACGTGACTTGTAAAACGCTGTATTGAGCCTTTCTATGGTGCAAAACAGTTTTAATAATCAAAGCATCTTTAAAACCTTTAGGGATAGCTATAAAACCGACCATTAAGTCTAAAATATTTCTCAATCTGAAGAGTCTTTGAATACGCTGTTAAGTCTGTCCTAAAACCTTCGCTTAAAACCAGTCAATGACAATGCGTGTCAAAACCAAATAGACTTAACGTAGTCTTGTGATGAAATCCTAAGGCTGCTTTAAGAGTATTATTGAAATCTACTGTTTGTTTACGTTTGGTTCATGTCTCCAAAGTAGGGAAAAACCAAGTGTAGTGGATATTTCACTCGAAAAACCGTAACCTGCTTAAAACTCTTGAAAACACAACCTTTTGAAGTACGGGATAAAGAAAAACTGATCGATCACCCATTATTACAAGCAGACTCCTATTTGGTGAAATTGATTCAAGAGACAAATACATGATGTCCTGCATCTGAAGAAAATGCAACCACGAATGACTAAATACCACAGTCTCAACAAAAGTACATGATATTACGAATGTGTACAACAATCAAAAATAAGCCGTAAAAATCAACACCATACAATATGTTTTGAAGGATTCAATCATCTTTCTTGTTTTGACATTTCTTTAAGAGTTATTAGTCTGCACCATGGCAGCCATAAGGCTTTTAGGCCTTAACGCGGTTTTGTGTGCGTCGTGTTAAAGCTGTTGGTACTTTACGGGGTATTTGAGCAGTAGCACTAAAGGCTAGAAGTTTTAAAGTGGTCTTAACAGTGTTTGTTCAATACCAAATGGTCTGGAAAAGTCCTATCGCAGGATATTTTGGACTTAAGCCAATGGAATCCATCTTTATTGACATCATTTTGTTGTTGTTTCAAGTATGGTTTGGCCATATTGATATTTCTATCAGAGCGCGTCCAGACGGCGCGTAGCGTAGCGATTTTTACACTAAATGGCACTACGCTCGTGTGTCATTCGGTGTTAAAATCGCTACGCTACGCGCCGTCTGGACGCGCAGTCAAACGTTCTATGATTTATATGGAAAAATTGAACTTACTGCAATCTTATAATCGGGTTTTCTGTCATGAGAAATATAGTGTAAACCTGATGAGAAATATAGTGTGATTTTTAAGAGTTCAGGCCGTATTATTAAATTATAATAATTTGACAAAACATATGTAACGCGATATTTTCTCATATTAGTGAGGCGCTTCATCAAATTTCGAAGTACCATATCACATTTCATCAATGAAATTTTCTTGGCACAGATTTCTGTCTGCTGTCGGAAATGTTCGGGTCGGTTTCGGAAACCTTCGTGTTTTCTATTGCCTGCCATGAGTGCGACAAGATAAGACAATGTTCGGCTTTTCGGAACTCTCATTCCCACTGCTGGTCAGATTTTCTGTTACTGTTGGAGGAGCAGGAAAGGATTAAGTATTATAATTGTCTCTTTTTATTTTGCCACCAAATACTAGAATCCCTAGTTGGCCCCTTACTTGGAAAGTAGCTTTTCTAATCTAACGGAAATAGGCAAACTTGTGGTTGGCCCCTCGTACACCAAAGGTCTTAATTCAAGATCCGACCATTCAATTTCCACGTGGGGTGTAGCGCAAATCAGAAAGAAGCTGCAGTTTTCCGTCACTGAGCGCTTCATACGTTGGCGGCTAGAGGTTGACGGATTAAGCAGCTTCCATCCAGTAAAACCGTCGAAGCTCAGTGTGCAGGATCGGTAGGCTCGGCTTGATTCACCAGATGTTATAAACTCTGGGATGTAGCCTTTCAGAGAAATGTACTGTTCAGTGTAGTCAAGGTATAACATATGTTGCAATTTTGCTGGTGTCGCAACGCCGTCGCCGTAACTTAACTCTAAGAAGTACTACTACAGCAGCAGCGCCCATGGTTGTAGAGAATAGTAGTGTGCAAAATAAGTAGATAGCAGGGTATAAAAGAGCTGCGCTAGCCTCTATTCACTCTCTTTTATTATCAGAAGTAAAAATAAAGGCATTAATTTTATGGTTTCTTTTTTCGATAAAGTTTCCGACTGAATTTGCTTCATTTCTTAAAGCGCTCCCAACAACATATGTGAGGCGGCTCCGGAATAAGCTATATGACCCACGATTTGCGCAGCCTCTCCTTGGGCACAATTTGTATATCATGGTCTGGGGTTGCTTCACCGGGCAAGGTGTTCGACCTAGCGTGTGGCTTTGACGAAAATTGTTGAGCGATTCACGACAAGTCATGCAAAGGGAATTTAAGATGCAGTTCTTCACGAGAAAACAGCAATTAAAATGATTGAATTTCCATCATGGATAAACAATTAAAGAAAATTCAAAGATGCTCAACTAGGGATGTTCGGTATTTGTAATATAGTATGCATAAATATGCTAAATTTGCCTTGCTCTCTGTAGGGTTGCATAGGAAAGCAGTATATTGCGGTTCGCTCTCGCTGCAGGAGTTTTTTTCAGCTTTTGCCGAAGCTAATCCGCACACACAGTGTGCGCGTTCGCCGGGCCCGAAGAACGCGCACACTGTGTGTGCGCTCCCCATACGACGCTGCGAAAAGCGTTTGAACGCAGAATGAGTCAAGTGAGAAGCTCGCTTCGTCAACTTTTTGGGAGAGGGGTGTACGAGAGGAATGAAAGGGAAGCAGAGTGAGCTGTTTGCCCGTGTACATATAGGACAATACACACAAAAATTAAAGCTTCAGCTTCAAGAATTCGAAAAGTATTTTGCAATGGCTGCTAATATATTTTATTTGAATAGCACTACAATACAGGACGCCTAGATGTTTCAGTTTTACTTTTTTTACAGAAACTTTAATTATTTAGATATTTTACGAATTCAAATAATTCGACGCTACGAGTAAGTCTCACCTTCAAACCAGCTGTTCCACGATACCATTTCTCGCTGACCTTCTCTGTCTATCGACAACGTGCTAGCGCCGTCCTGCTCTATCCAGATGAATACTCTTTTGCGCTCAATTTTATCGTTGTCGTCTCAGTTACTCTCGTAGTGCGAGTCGCAAAACTCGCGTGTTTTTGACAGTCCGCGTTTCAGAACGAGCGAGTCGAGTTCGTTTGCAGGTCTGTGTTGCGTTGGACTGCTGTCACTGCTGGATACCAAGGCGTAGAGGTACCTCCGGTCATCGACGCTATTTTCCGGGTGGACATTTCACTGCATCCGCTTCCGGCCGCCGTTCCACGAACGCCGCTTGGTTTTCGTCACCGAACCAGCATAAAGGCAACCAGACAACAGGCAGTCACCGTGCGGTATTAGTCACGCCAGCCGACGAAAACTTCACTCCTTCCTGGTGTGTGATTCGAAGCGTACCTCGAGACAAAAAGGACGAAAATGCAGGCCCGTAGCGTTATGTAAGTAGAGCAAAGCCCGTCGCTTGGTTTGGTAAGCGAAACTGCCCGACGTCCCAGCGGGAATTTTCAAAGGGTAATTCCCCCTCACTTCGGTAAAGTGTCGATTGTCTAGCCCTTGGACCCTTTCCTTAAATACCGCGTGTCCTTGGTGCTGCGCCGAAAAAATGTATCGTGAACGCTTGACCAAAAAGACGGCTGTAGAAAATTACCACACGCGCTACCGTGAGGATTATTGTTATATGAAGTGTGGATATGCTGCGAATAACAGAGTTGTGCTGGGTTTGCAAAGAAAACGCGTGCGTGTGTGTTTGGGCCTGGGGCGAGAAAAAGGATGACGTAATAATTTGAAGTGTATCCAACTGCAGTTTCCCGAATTATCTAAACGTGCAAAAAAAGGTTCTTGGCTTTGTGTGGAACTGAAAAGTGATGAGGGAAGCGGGGAGGCGATAGGACCTAATTTTGACGGATCGATTGTTTGGCGAGGGACTTTCTTGGGGGAAAACGACAAGAAGAAGCGAAAGGAAGGGTAATGTTTGTATACAATTGAATTAATTGATACTGCAACGTGATCCGACCGAGAGGCGGATTATCCGCGAATCAACATCGAGGGAATAACACACCACGATGTTAATTTCCCCACACAAAGCAGGCGTTGGATATTAAAACGGCGAGTAAAGTCTCCACGCGCGTGGCGTCATGTGCCCCTCCATCTGTCGAGGCCATCGTCATCCGGCCGACACATTTCAATGGGAGCTGATAACCAAGTGGTGCTGAAATGTAACAGCGGCGCAATGGAAAAATTGCGCTTGCCACCTTCCCCAATTTGCTTCGTTTCAGCTGACCTCGTATGCAGAACGTGACACAACCCGTCGTCGGTGGAAACAACCCGTGAGGAAAAAACAAACATAATCAGCCACTTGAGTTTTATCTTCCAACCTCCGTGGTGGTTGTGCTCCGTAATCTTGCCCTGGACAACTGTCACATGACCTTGACAACACATGCGATTTCCATCACCTTTTTAGGGAAGCAGCAACCTTCGACGACGGAGTACGCCGGAGCGAAATGATCGGAAATAACCTGTTTGACATTACCCCAGTCCAGACTTTTCCAACGTTGCACATGCGTACGGAGGAAAAATGCGCGCTTCTCGTGGTGTAAACAAAACATCAAACCGTGGGGCGGTGAAAAACAGAAAATCAATACCAACCAATGTACGGAAGGCCACTTATCGAACGCTAGCTGATAACACCGGGGATCAATCAAGCGCAGGGCGCGTGGCCGACGAATGCAATTAACACCGCGTTATCGTGACACTGACCATTTTGCACACCATCCGATCCGGAAGGTAAAGTTCCAGATTGATCCAGTTTTATCGCCGCCTCCTGCGACCTACCGCACTGGATTATGCAAAAGCAAGCGTGCTTCAAGCAAAATCGGACCATTTCGCTCCACCTTTCCGGACCAATCGCAGTCGGCGAGAAGTGAATCTATTTTCGCCTGCATTGAAACATGGTCCGTGGTTGTGAAGCGATTCCACTTCCCCACAACAATTGGTTGCCTATTAATAGAGAACACGGCGAGCAGATGGACACAGCACCCCGAGCTGTCTCCGACGAGAGTAAACCTCGACCTTAGTTCGTTCTACCCGGTGTTGAACCTATCCCAAGGATGGTTTGCCGGGCCCTCAACAAAGTGGTCAAAGCTGCCCTTTAGTTTTCGATCACACTTGACAAAGTTACCATTGACAACGGGCTTGGTTTATTTTTAAACCGCAGCGGCTTATGCCGCTCTGGGGAGATCGTTAGGTAATCGGTAACGGGTTTGCGTTGATGGTGAATCTTTTCTTCTCGTTTTAGACTAAACGCCAAACAGACCGTGGACGCGCTGCGCACCCTGGTGGTGACCGCGTCGCCAAAGAAGTCGCTTACCAAAGCCGCCACGTCGGCCGCCGTGCAGGCTATCCAGACGCGTGACTACCATGAGGTGACGGGCGACATTATCGTGCCCTCGATGGTGCAGGGTATCGATCATCTGCGTGATCCGCGGCTAAACAAGGGTCTTGCGTTCACGCTGGAGGAACGCCAGATCCTCGGCATCCATGGGCTACAACCGGCCCGGTTCAAGTCGCAGGAGGAGCAGCTGGAGCTGTGCCGTATCTCGATCTCGCGCTACCAGGAGGACCTCAACAAGTATCTGTACCTGGTGGACCTGCAGGACCGTAACGAGCGGTTGTTCTTCCGCTTGATCTCGGAGGACGTCGAGAAGATGATGCCGATCGTGTACACGCCCACGGTCGGGTTGGCGTGTCAGAAGTTTGGCCTGATCTACCGTCGTCCGCGTGGCCTGTTCGTGACGATCAACGACCGTGGGCACGTGTTCGATGTGCTGCGCAACTGGCCGGAACCGGACGTGCGTGCGATCGTGGTGACGGACGGCGAGCGCATTCTCGGGCTAGGCGATCTCGGTGCGTGCGGTATGGGCATTCCGGTCGGTAAGCTGGCCCTGTACACGGCGCTCGCCGGCATTCCGCCGCACCAGTGTCTGCCGATCGTGATCGACGTGGGCACGAACAACAAGGATCTGCTGGAGGATCCGCTCTACATCGGGCTGCGACACAAGCGCGTCCAGGGCAAGGAGTACGACGACTTCATCGACGAGTTCATGCAGGCCGTCGTGAAGCGGTACGGTCAGAACACGCTCATCCAGTTCGAGGACTTTGGCAACCACAACGCGTTCCGCTTCCTGGATCGGTACCGCAACACGTACTGCACGTTCAACGACGACATCCAGGGTACGGCTTCGGTGGCGGTGGCGGGACTACTCGCTTCGAAGCGACTTACCGGCAAGCGCATCTCGGAAAACACGTTCCTGTTCCTGGGCGCGGGCGAGGCGGCCGTCGGTATTGCCGATCTGGTGGTGAAGGCGATGCAGGCCGAGGGCACGGAACTTCAGGCCGCGCGAGATAAGATCTGGATGTTCGACATCGACGGTCTGCTGGCCAAGGGTCGGCCCGAGGGACGACTCGGCGGCCATAAGGCGTACTACGCCAAGGATCACGCGGTGATGAAGAACTTTGCCGACGTGGTGAAGGAGGTGAAACCGTCCGTGCTGATCGGGGCGTCCGCGGTCGGTGGCGCATTTACGCCGGAAATTCTGCAAACGATGGGCAAGAACAACGAGAAGCCAATCATTTTCGCCCTATCCAATCCTACCTCCAAGGCGGAGTGTACAGCTCAGGCTGCGTATGACAATACGGAGGTAAGGTTATCGAAAAATGCCACCGTAAACTCCCACTTCCCACGGGATAAATAATAAAAAGGGCCCGTCTTCTCTTTTAGGGACGTTGCATTTTCGCTTCCGGATCTCCGTTCCCGCCGGTCAAGTACGGTGGAAAAACGTTCGTCACTGGCCAGGGTAACAACGCGTACATTTTCCCCGGTGTGGCGCTCGGTGTCATCGTAACCGGCACGCATCACATCCCGGAGGACATGTTCCTGATCGCCTCGCAGGTCGTCGCGGACCACGTGTCGGAGGAAGATCTGGCGAAGGGTTCGCTCTATCCGCCGCTCGGTGCCATCAAGGAGTGCTCGATGCAAATCGCCGTTGGCGTGACCAACTACGCGTACCAGAAGGGTAACGACGAGCCGTTTTTGTTCCGGCCATTGTATGAGTGTTTCATGTTTCCCCTTTTTCTTCCAGGACTTGCATCCACTTATCCGGAACCGGAGGATAAGGAGGCGTACATTAAGTCGCACCTGTACGACTACAACTACGCGAGCGCCATGCCCGTCACCTGGCCGTGGCCGAAGCAGGAAGAGGCCACGAAAACGAGAGAGATCAAGCCGACCAAGCTGCAGGCGTAAATGGTTTCAGTCCCAGATCCAGGGCCGCGACCCATGTTGTGTTTCAGCATCAGTTTCCACCAGTATTTATGTTGTCACCGTTTTCGTAGCTCATTTATTTATTTTTTCACACCCGGTGCCCGCAAGGCACGCCGACGTTCGGAGGAGGATGAATCTTCCGCGCTCTTTGGCTGATCTTTGTGTGTGAGTGTGAGGTTTTTTTTACTTGAATTGAATGTTCCCCCGGAATTGCGGTGGAATAATGGAAAGCTGCGAGCTTCGAGTGTGCGCGGCGCCAATGAAGGAAGAGTTGAACGAATGCAATGATGTTCCTTTTAACATAGTTATTTAAATATGATCCCATAAAAAAGATCCCGCTACAGCGAAAGCAGAAACCTGTGTTGTGATTGGTTTGTAGCAAATTTCTCACCCTAATGGAATGGACCCCGGTATGGAGAACGGAAACCGAAGGAACAGTAGAGTAGTGGAAATTACGATGTTACTTGTCCACAGGACCGCAAATGACTGTGCATGTTACACTCTTTCGTCAAATTATGTACGTTACAAAACAAAATCCCTACTCGTACAAGAAGGACGAAGCGAAGGCTAACTTGTTAGGAAACTATGTCTAAAATAAATCGATTCGTTTTATCTGACGTACGAACTACAAAATATGGTGTGTTTCTTTTTTATTGTTGGGGTTTCCAACAAAGCGGTCCACGTCCTAAGGACACTCTTCTCCTTCTACGAGCACTTTGCGCTATCACAGAGAACTTAGCTCTTTGGGGCACGATTCGTCAGGAACCACAGCACGCCGAACAGGAACGACGGAGGGCTGGTGATGACCGTGCCCTTTTCCGTCAGCTTCCGGGCCTCGTCGAGATCGTACTCGACCACATCGATAATCTCATCGTCCACGCCACCACCGGCCGAGGAAACCTTGTCCGCGTCCGTCACTTCCGCGTAGAACAACGTCTGCTCGGCACCGGACGTACCGACGCCGGACCGATAGCGCATGATGTGTTCGATCCGCTCGACCGGAATGTCGTAGCCACACTCTTCCAGCACCTCCTCGCGGGCAATCTCGATCGTGGAGATCGGCTTATCAATAATGCCCGCGCACAGCTCCAACGTGACGGCGATTTCCGGCGGATACTTGGTCATATCGATGCTGCCCGGCTGCACACCGTCTCCGCTGATGATGCCATGGTACACGGCTGCCGGTCATGAAACGAAGCAAAACCGAATTAGATAACAACGTCCTCGGGACGGAAATCACTGTTTTGCCTACCCGGTCGGAACTGCTTTACGAAAACCAACTTTTTGCGAGTTACATTGTAAATAACGATCGACACCGAATCGTGTACCTTCAGCAGATCCCAGGACTTTTGTTTGCCGTTTTGCGTGTAATGGAAGCGGAATGGTTTTACGTACGGCGAGTCGGCTGGCAGAGGACCGTAGTGGATGTCGGTTATGTTGTTCATTTTGATCACGCCGAAGGAAAACTGCTACAACCTTCGTTGTTTTCCGCTGGAAAACTAGCAAAATTGCTAGGGATACTGCGATCGACTAAACAACAGCTTGTTTTCCAAACAAACGTGTGTGGGAAAGAGACAACGGTAAAAAGGAAAAGAAAGTTTGATTTGCAACTTTATTTCAAAAACGTCAAATCGTCAATAACTTTTTAATTCCTTATCCGATTTGGACAAATAACCCCTCAAATTAATGGTCTTTAGAAGATGCGCAGCTTTAATGTAAGCATGTTACTGAATTTTTGCCATCTTTTCTAGTTTTTCTTTTAGCTGTCCATCATTTCTAACACGTGCCGGGAAAAATCGGTATTCCGTTTCAACGACCTCTATTCAAACAAAACGTTGCCGGTCACGGTCATTTAACCGTTTCAAACGACGAGCGAGTTTCGCCTGAAAAAGAGAGGCGAAAACAACGAACTAGTGATGGGTAATTCAAAACTGACCTGAATATTTGAATATTTAACTTTAATTGAAATATTTTAATAAATGGTAAAATTCCAAATATGGTCCGTACCATTGTGCGAACCGTTTGAATTGTATGTCTCAATTACCTAAGGGTTATGGTTGTAAAATATGGAAACCACGATTTTATCGACTGATACATGGATCGATATAAATTTGCCCACACAAGTAGCAGTATGTAGCAACTCGACACGTTCAAAACTAACATAGTAATAACATCGCTCAGAACTTACATAGAATAACACCACCTCATGAGCTCTTTTGGATTATATTCATCTCGTTGTGACGACTTAGACCGAAGTACATATGATTAGCTTAATATTCGACCACACAGCGTAGAAGAAAAGAACGGATAAAACCTATTTTCACATGTCATCAATAACACAAATGAAAGTGTCCCAAATTTAGAGTCCTTTTTCATTGCTTCATTTTATTGAGATGTCCTGTGGAAGTATTCTGGATTATCTGTATCACTTGGTGCTATTCTCGGCAAAGGATCATCTTCAGTGGGTTACGGGGGCCGTTGTTGTCGTCGTGCGCAATTTACGCGTTCGCGGCGTACACGTGGTACGGCTCGTTTGCGCAAATGCCGCTGAAAGCAGACTGAGAGCGATTACAACGATGGTCAGAAACTTCATGGTGCCAGAACTTGGTAATAGTATTCTGCGACTTAGTTAGCACGACACGCCCGCAGTTCGATGCACACTAACTTTCTCGTAGCCAATGCATTCATCTATATACCCACGAAGACGCTAACAATCGCCCTGATCGAGCCAGCTTTCTGTAACACGTCGGTGCATACATATCCGTTCACAAATACTTAACAACGTGAGATGTTGATGATGCACCAACAAAGTTTAACAAAATTTGAAGAATAAGATCCACAACTACATTCAAGGAGAGTGGAAAAAACCCATGCTTTGTTTTTGAGACACAATGAAATTTTTCCTCGAACCATGTACTTAATATTGAAAACATTTTGAATGTTAGACTGTTCGAAAGCTCGATTAACTACCTTTTTTTGCGATATGCGATACAACCATATTTCACACAATGAACGACTCTTCTCGCCTGGCGCCTATATCGGCCTTGAACACGTTCCGCCTTATGATTCACGAACGTTGTCAGACAAAAGATTTACAAAAAAATGACTACCGCGCAACCAACTGGGAAAACATTGAGGACGATGTGGTACAGCAGAGATTCTTCCACGCACTTAACCGTCGACTGTAGCTTAACACACAAATAGCCATTTATCGCTTTTTTTTAAAGTGTTTAAACACATTCTAGACGCTTCAAAACGACGTTTCGAGACTCAACAACTCACGCCAGCATATTTTCGATTTGTTCAACATGCTGTTTATTTTTGGCATGGAATTTCCAAAACCCGCGTAGAATAAACAGACACATCCTACCGTTAGTTCTCAAATGATTGGTTTATATCGTCTCGTTTCTGTTTTAATTGGTGAATTGGGATTCGGCTTTGGAGATCCTGATCTCTTGCCGGATTTTATTCCATGGAATCGAGTCCCTGGAGGTTAAGATTTGCCCATCACTAACCAGTGAAAGCTCCAATAGATGGCGCTGTAGAAGTAGTTTCAAACGAACCGTTGCAGAAAAATAAAGAAAATAATTTTCTCCTTCGGTGAAGACACATGGAATCTTAATTTATTTACACAATGATAGTATGAATAAGTACTTTGGACTTGATAAGCACCTTTGGCCCACTAGAGCGCTGTTACTTTTTTGGCAATAAAAACGTGAGCCCCGCACATAGAAACAGCAACCCGGACAGCATGTAGAACGTGACTGGGCAGTTTTGAATCATGAGCAGTCCAATCACCGCACTGGCCACAAAACAACTTAATCGCCCTAT
>KE525420.1:1406520-1478101 GCA_000441895.2 Anopheles sinensis
CCCCCTGTCCCCTGCCCTTGCCCAAACACCTTCCTTCCCGCTGCATGGGGTGTCCATTTTTATCACTATCCACTCCCGTCTGCAGCGTCATTTTCTGCTGCCTGAAAGTCCTTGCCCGGCTGTCAATAGAGCGAACGGGTAATAAATGGATCCTCGTAACTGCTGAACGCCCGGCTCTGTGATTGCCATAAGGTCAGTTTGCCAGCGGAAAATGTGACGTGTGCGATGTGTGACAGCGAGGACCGGGTCTGCTCGGACAGGACGCTGGCGAGATTGACGGTTTTCGGAACTGCAAAGTCACTCGGCGCGAGCGAAATGATCTGAAAAGGATAGATTTTATCGATGGGGTAAAAGTAACGGATGTAGACGGATTACTGATATGTTGGCGGTATGTTAAATAATATTTAAGTAGATTTTAAGTGTTTTCTTAAAAAGCTTTAATTGTAAAGGGAAGAGGGGCCTGGTATTTTGAAATTTGTAAAAGTCGCTCAATCTCATCCCCTAAATGATTTTTTTTCCACTTTTTTACGATTTAACACTCGATAAAAAAGGACCATATTTTAATAAATACACAATAACAATGCCTAGGGTAAATTTGGTGGCAGAAACAGCACAAAAAATGTGTCCCAAACTTGTAACCAACTTTTGAACGTATCAAAAGTGGTGTGCATTTTGAGTTTTCTCCGGAATAGTTGAAGTATTTATATTAATAAGTTTAATATGCACTTTTTTAAATTTGCCATTATTTTTAAGCTTCAATAGCTTTCATTTTAATTTGATATTTTTAGGAATAAATATTTTTGGAGATTGGAAATCTAGTGTTTGCTGTTAATACCCAACGTTAAGTTTTCTAATCTCACTAAATAATTAATTAAATTGTGACAGTAAAATATAAAAAGGCCGAAAGCGTTGTTCAAAAAGTGTGAAGTATGGAATCAAGCAAGAAAACAGACGAATATTTTTTTCTATGAAACTAAAAAGATCTTTTCCGTGAAAGTTAATTATTTTATACATACAAAAACATCATTTTATGCATGCAAAACTTGTGTATTGTTATTAAAAAATGCGAATCCAAGAGAAAGAAAAATGTTTAAAATTTTTGGATTTCGATCTGATTAAAATGCCAGAGACTTAATAGATAGTTTAAGGCTTCCTAGCGCATATGACCAGGAGCTATTGGATAGTCAATGTCAAAATCAGGGCAGGAGAATTGGAACGCGCAACAGAAGATGAGATATGGACTTATCACTCAGATTAAATGCCAAAGGATAGCAGTCACTTGCCCACTACATCATGGTCATACAATCCTTACCATAGATGCAACTTTGCAGTGGTCCATGTTGCACAGTTTGCAAAACTATTGCTGACTAACTGGCAAATGAAAAATGCAGCATCATTCCGTTTTAAACAGACCACTTTCCTAGGTGTGAACCACAAAGGACAGGTTGTCGCATCAGTCAACGGTCAGACCTCCACTCACCTCTCTCCTCTTCCAATCCCAATACCTTTCTTCAATGCTTAAGCGTAGCCCGCACTCACTTGACAGCGGACGCAGAATTTACATGTTAACTATCGGTCTCAGATGATAATCGATTAAGTTTACCCCCACGTGCAGGGAAGTGGGGGAGCAAAGTGGCAGGTGGATGGGAAATGGTCAGAAAATTACTTAGGCCTGGTGCGCGAGAAAAAGGCATCGGGCCCTCAGTCGACCCACGCGGGACTCGTGAGGGCTCGGGGCATCCTTCTCGTCCTAACCGTTCCATTGCTCCACAAAGCCGAGCCTCTTTTATTTACCCTTGCCAGTTGATTTTCGCTTTTTTATTTCCCACTGCCCCGGAGGGCCAAATTTGCGAGTGGCAATTTGTTTGCGGACTACCGCGTGCATACACACACAAACACACACACCAAAGTGGTCAGTTTGGTCTTCTGCGTGGAGCAGCCACAGGACAGGGAGACGAGGATGTGGAGGGAAAAAGCACGCGGACCTTCGGAAGTCGCACACGTACAACACGTTGGGCGCATGTATTAAGACGGTCCAGTTGGTTGAGTTGCGTTGCCTGCGGTCACAAAACCACAGCTACCGGCTCCGGCGTGATCTGGAGTCTGCGGAACGAGTACTCTGGGACACTCCTTCCGCGCCTCCCGCCTTACGGCATCAAGCCTTTTTCCCTAGCCCGAGGCACGGCAATCGCTCAATAAAAGGTAAAATGTCTTATTAAATGATTCACGCTTTTTTCCGTCTTCATTTACCTCCGGGTGGCTCTTAAGCGGGGCTTGTGGTGCTTGTGGGGGTAGGCATTCTTCGCCACCTGCCAGCCCACAACGGCAGGAGCCCCGTGGGAGGAGTCGCTGAAGACGCAAAATTGACACCCTCGTTTAGGTGCGCGAAACGTTCCGCAACGACGAAGAGGACGAGACATCTTGGACCCCGTGGACTTGGGTCTAAAATGGGAAGCCTGCGCCACGGTCCGCGCCGTAGTGGGCTCAATTATTGATGCACCGATTCGTGGAGGGCTGGCTGTAGGGTTTGGTTCAGCCCGGGATCGGTTAATGTCAGCATTGTAATGGCTCCGAAGCGGTAGAGAGGGTTTCCTTTTATTCCATTTGGTTTTTGTTCCTAACCGTGGTCGTTCGTGGACCGAACGCAGTGTCGCATAGGCTGTCCATTTTTGACAGCAATTTGTTCCCTCGTCCATACCCTCTCCATTTCTTTCTTTATCCTTCGGCGAATGGAAGCTGGAAAAGCTGGAAAGGAAAAACACATTGCGAAAAAACTAAAACAAAACGGACGAGACTGTTCTTTGCCGAGGCTGCCAGGGGGCTTTGGGGGGATCAGGGTGGCATTTTTCCATGTCGCGTTGTGATTTCGCATGTGCATCATGTCCCGCACGGAGCGGAAAAGAGTGAAAGAGTACGAGCGTGAACTCGGTCGAGTGGACGCAACGGCTGTTAAATTGATAATTTGTGGGTAATTCAATTAAAATGCAATCTCGTCCGGCGGTGACGTTCAATTAAGCGCGACGTTTCCTTGCCGATACCGCGGGTTCGGTATATCGATTCGATCGCGACCCGCAGCCCGCTAATCAAAGGTGCCAAGACGCCTTTGTGTTCATTAGAAGGGCAATCACGGGGCGGCATTTAATGTTTGTCGCGGTCTCTCGGGCTATCATGTGTGAGTGTTTCATCTTTTTAGTGTTTTCTTTTTCAGCCCCATACTCTTGGCAGATGACGATGATGATGATGATGTTATCGCCACCGCCCCGAGCTGGGGACGATGTTTAATCTGCATACACATTATGGGGAGATAATGATACCATAATTGCACCAGAAGCGACGGCGTGATAACATGCTTCCCACGATGGTGGAGAAAGTAGGGGGATGGTGCTCATGATTTTAATTTTTGGGTTCATTAAATACGCAGTTAACACTTCGGAGGATTGTTTGGTTCATTATCTCGAAATTGACAATTGTTTAAATTAATTGTATACTCTCAGATTGACATCTTTTAAACGTATTGCACGTTGCTTAAGCGGTTTGATTGTAAAATAAAGATAATTTCGAGTAGCTTATTGCAAGCTTTAGTATGAATATTTCAATCGTAAAGTATATATAATAGTTTTGAACCATTGATGAACACTAGAAGATATAACTTTGGTATCATGCTCGAATGTTTTGGAACGGTCAATTTGCTTCGTGATTTGCTAAACGATATAACTTCTTCATTTATTAAGACTTTTCGGAATCTTATGCTATTTTTCAATAAAGGAATTGGATCGGGAACGAAATTTAGAGATTTTATTTAACAACATTTCTTAAATTGGAAAAACGGGAGTGCAAAAAAAGAACAAATATTCACTAATAGTTTCATATATTAACAAAGAAAAATGAAGCCTTAAACCGACTTCGAGTAGCGAAAGAAAAGCGCAAAACAGTTGATGGGTGGTTTTACGGGTTATGGTGAACATTTTTTCATAATTGTATCAAGAATCAATCATAATTCTTTGAGTAATTTTGCATAGATCCATGACCCTCTTTGCATCTGATGGATTATGCTTATGGGTTAAATTTAACGAACAATTTTTTTAAATGTCCAATAACATCAATAAAACTGAATTCCATACCAAGGGAAGCTTATTACCTTAACTGTATTTGTTTTTCACAAACGTTAGCTTTAATGTTGATAGATAGTTCACTGAAAAACAAATAAAATAAACGTACATAATTCTTATTGCTACAAAACTATCAAGTCCACGCTTAACATGTCGCTAAATTTAATGCATCTTCTTCTTATGTGGCTCGACATCCCCAAGTGGGACTAGGCCTCTCTCCGTAGAGAGTTACTGTGACCGAAGGACGGTAAATTATAGATCGGTGGTCAGCCGTTCGTAATACCGGGGGGTGCCAGATTCGGGATTCGAACCCACACCTATGGCGTGGTGTTTTCTAGCCTTACCACTGCGCCATGGGCACCCCCACACCCCAAAATTTAATGCAGAAATGAAGATAAATTCTTTATCAAATATCTGGCAGTACATTCCATCATTTTAAAAAGACAACAAATTCAAACAAATCAATCAAAAATTTTACTTTCAAATTTATACAACGCTGTTTGCTTTTAAGCTTTTCTATTTTAGTTTGTCAATAAGTATAAAATGTTTTGACTCACAAAAGGTTTCTACAAAAAACTAAAATAACGATTTTTAATGTTTCTTCTGTACATTCATGCACAGTTAAAAATAGTTTCGTTTGTTTCAAACAATAGTTCCGTTTCTGACAATGGGGTCATCTGAGAAAGTTATATATCATCACCGTATGCCAAAAAACAAAAAAGAATTGTGCTGAGATCGTGAAAAAAAACTATATCCCTCTATCACACATCTGAAAACAAAATAATTCCATTATCAAAACATTAAACCCTCCACTAATGGGACGATTTCAAATTTTACGCCCGCATTAAACTTAACCTTCTAAAAACATGTGTATCAAATGTTCCGCATACTTTCCGGACACAATAAAACACTGGCGCCAGCTGTACCCTTCCCTTTTAATCTTACGCCTAATCAAGTTCGGGACAAGGATTTGTGATTCAATAGTTTAAATACTGTTTCTAAATTTAAAGCCGGATAATCAAAACCGGAATTGAATTACGGCCGGCCGGAAAGAACAAAAGCACAACTCATCCTCAAGAGGCTCAACTTCAAGGGTCAGGAAGTGGCAACGATGGCAAACGAACGCCCCTTCGTTTGATCGTCATTAATCCCGGTGCAGGGAGGGAAAGGGGTAGCAGCGCGAATCCGAACATCCGGCCAAGAGTGTCGCAAGTGCAATAATCGTTAGCGTACGCACCCTCCACCGCAAGGGAAGCGCAGGAAGTCGCTCGCCAAAACCGCACTGGGACATCTGACAGCGGAAGCACCACCGTTCGCCCTAGTTCGGCGCCCTTTTGACCCTAAATTTGTGCCTCTATTGTTGTCGCTTTTCCGAGCGCCGAGTGTTTGCAGGGAAAACCTCCCCCCGCGGGTTGTGACACGATGTGCCCTCGGGCAATATATCCCTTCCGGTTCGGTTTTGTCCGGTGTAAATGCACTTGTTCATCTTCACACATGCGCGGAATTAGGGAAAAAAGGGATCAAGTACCCTGTTTTCACCGCAAGAAGAAAAAAAAACGAGAATCCCTTCCGAAAGGATGACACTGAAAAGTGAAACTCCGGATTTGGTTGTTATTTTGTTATTTTTATTTCATTCTGATTCGCCGGATTCAGTTGCGACGATTTTGGTTCGCAATTCGATTCTACTTGCCCTTCGCTTTCGCTCGCGTGCGGCTGTCAGGTGCGTTTCATGGTTTCCTCCTTTCCTGCCGACCGTGGAAAGCGGGATTTTGAGTAATAAATGATGCTACCAGCCAAAAAAAAACAAGGTTATGAAGCGAGAGTCGAGTTTCGAGTAGAGTGAAAGAAAAAGGAAAAATGCAACCCGATAAAAGGAAACTCACTTTCATCACCCTCTTCGGTGCTTTGCGTACGCGTTGCAAGCGGTCTCGCGCACAACGACGCAACAGCGCACCAGATGCGCAACATCCCTCGGGCTGGGGAAATATGGAAAACCGCAAATCTGGATCATTTCTTCATTCGTCGGAGCAGAGGGTGAATTTTTTCGTTCGTTGGTTTGTTTTTCTTCTTCATCAGGCTACCTTGCACTCCCGGAGGGTGATCTGCCCGTCGCAACTATCTCTCATCAGGTGGATTTCCCTCGACACACCCTTGCTGCGCGATCGCGTATTACGGAACATTTGAAATCGATTTTATGTTACATTCGGTGTTTTCCTTTCATGGGCCCGATTTCGCACGGCCTCGCGCAAGGGTGTGCCTCGATGTGCATGTGTGTGTGTGTGTGTGCTAAGCGTTTGCGCCAGTTCTGCGCTTGGTGAAACCCCCGGGCCCAAACCGATTGATTGATTGATTGATTGATCGGATTTTTCTCTACCTTTTTTTCTATTTATTTTAAAGCTTTGGCTTCAGCGAGCTACCGAAGGAAACTCCTTCGAGCGTGATGACGCCGATTTGTGGTACAGAAAGGTGAGGGATTTCGAGCGAAAATGATCCGACCCAGCCGGTGGAAGGACTCGGAGGTAAATAACACCGAAAAACCCGGGACTCTAAGGGGACAGGTTGGTGCGTTATCTCCGAAAAAACCGCACCCGAGGATCGCTTTTCGGCAGTGCCTTCTTCAGCAGCATCAACGCCGAGATGCTTCGAGGCCACGTGCGACGCTTTGGTGTGTGGTTTTTGCGGTTAAATCCCCCGCCCATCCGGGGACCCTTCGATGCCGGTAACAGCTCAAATAGGGAATTAGCTTTCGATTAGTTGCGCCGCCGGCTTTCAGAGCGCCCGTGGAGGATGCGCGCGCGCGTACTTTCGTTTATTCGGTGATTTATGTAATATAGGTTAGGAGGATTGATTAACCGGTAGGCGCTTAGTGGGATTAAACGGTAATTTTAACCTGGGATCCCGGTGCGACCGGAACGGGATGCTGCGTGATCGAGCGTGTTTTCCGTTTGCCTGCCCCCAACCCTCCACATCGTTGGTGGGGTTTTTATTTTTCACTCGAGAGGAAATAGGTGGTTCAGTTTCATATGCAAACAATAGGTTAGGAGCGAAAGAAAGAAACAGGAAAAAAAAGAAACACTAAGCCGGTATCCGGAGATCTCCGCAGAGGATGGAAGGCACCAAAGCACAATACAAAACCGCAGCAAAACGGAAAGCAATCGTTTTCTTCCGCTTGCCAAAATAAAAACCCCTATCTTAAATCGAGCAAATAGAAGAAATATAAAAGCACTCTCTTCATCCCATGAAGAGCAAAAGGGGGAAAAAATTTACGAAACGCGATCATCCGAATGAAAAGAGAAAATAAAACGAATCGCTAGGTCGCGGGCCAGCCAGCTCGTGGCAAATGGAGGGAGGAAAAGGGAAACGGCCCGGGGATTAGACACCCGGAGCAAGGTGCGGGAAAGAGAGCGTGTGCTGCGAGGGTGCCCTAATGCCAACTAATTGTTCGCACGGCCCGTGGAAACGGTTGGAGTTTAGGCGGGCGGTCTTCCCGTTTTTCGCTTCGGTCCACGGGAAAAGGGAAACTGGAGCAACCTCGAGCGACCTGCTGATCTTAATTTTCCCATAAATCCCCAGCATCCGATCCAACCGATCCTATCCGGAGCGAATCGGAGGTTCAGGCCCCGGAAAAGCAGAACCCTACGGTGGCTTGAAGAAACAGAAACATACTCCTCCAATGCAGACAATAATAGATAAATAATTATTATATTAATTTGCTTGCAAAAAATCGCTATTGTGTAAACAAGACCTGTCAGTATTCTATATTGAACTACCTAAAGATTTGACACAATTTTTAATGAGTTTTAAAGATTTCCTCAAATATGTCTGAAATCCACATTTTTTAAGTTTATACTAGTTTTTGGGAGAGAATATTGTTTAATGATTGGTCATTAGAGTAATTGAGTGTTCGATATTTATGAAAATTAAATAAAAACTTTAATTTTTGTATCGGAAAGTAGTAAAACTAAATTATATAACTGTCTAGGTTGCTGTGTATCGTAAAAGCTTTGAAACTGTTTGACAATAATAATTTTTTCGTGAAATGACTTTATCATATTTTTGATCTTAGTTAATGCTATATTTTGCTACAGTTTGCTTTTGAATACCAACTTCAAAGTAATCCTTTAAAACGCAAAAACCTTTTGTTTAAGGTTCTTAATTTATTGCAGTGGTCATCAACGATCACTAAATTGATTCATAATACAAAATAGTTTCATCTATACTTTTAATGAGACAATTTATAAAGCCTATTTCACCCTTTCTTTTGATACACAGGTACTTATTACAACAATATCTTCTATAATAGGAAAACGTTTGTTGTTACTTCGTGTTTGGTACACCAGATGGCTAACATGACTCGACAGTGCTAGATCGCGTAGTGCAACTTGATCGGCTACATCTAAATAATGCACCATAATCCTATGGAGTTGTAAGAAGCAACAAAACGGCAGGAAGCTAAAGAGGATCGGATAGGGGAGGAAAAATCAAAAGGGCCGATCAGGACCAATTACGTACCGAGGGGATTTTGGAGCAAGCGGAATTAGTCGCACAAAACCCCGAAAATTGCCTGTGAAACAGTGAGCAGAAGAAAGGAGCCGGCAGGTGGAATTTGAAGAGTCATTTTCTAATGTCTCAAATAAAGGGCACCCGAAAGCAGAACGGCGGTACGTGGGACGGGGTTACCCCAACGGATCATTATCCTTTTTCGTTCTGAAAAAGGGGAAAGGGTTCCCTTGGGCCTCGTTTTTTACGTTCGTTACGCGTCACGGAAGCGTAATGAAGATGCTTCCCATACAGTATCAGATCATCGATCGATTGTGTGCGGGAAGATCGAAAGTTTCCGCCGATCATACGGCACCAGCACAATCAAGTGAAATCGAGTAGCATTGTTTCCTCCCATTCATCCCGTTCAGAATCGATCGATTTCGATGTTGGTCTTCGTGTGGAGTTGATACATTTTTTCGCTTCTAGTTGATCTTTCCTTCCGTACGTTCTCGCCCATTGGAGGGATAAAGGGTTGTTCACGGTGGGGACAACGGATGGACGATTGTGTGTGTGTTGTGTGTTCGCATCGGAACGTGTGTGTATCTCTTGTTTTCCGTCCACTATTCCCCTCCACTCCAACACTGGCAGACAAATTCTTTGCTTCCCCAGCCGTTCCTAAAGACGGAAGGGTGAAGGCGGAAAACGTAGAAGAGATGCCTCCGAAGATGACGCGAGATGCTGGCAAGCGAGAAGCCAACTCCACTTAAACGTTACCCCGGTGCCCGGTGGACGATGATGGGACGGGAAAAGAAAATTAAAATTCGAAACGCTTATTATGATTAATTTGAATGATTTGGTTTCTTTTCCGAGCAGCACTCAGGTAAGAGGCCAAGGGACAGGAGGGACTGAGGCGAAGTTTGGAGAAGGTCGAAGGACGGGAAGGACGACCTGTTACACTGGGGGTAACGAAAGGGCACCAGTGCCAGCGAATAGAACACATCTTCACTTCCTGAAGACATTTCTTTCCTCAACCGTCTTCAGAAACCGACGACTAGAAAGAAGCTAGACGGGAGCACACACGCACACGTGGTAGAAGAGCGGTTGCCATCTGGAATCTGAAGGTTTGCCATTTTGGCGTTTAACTCCCCGTTTCTTCCCTCTCCAGGGCTCCAACCTAAACCACTTTGTTTTAATTTTGTGCACATCGTTTTCGCAACCCCTTGATCGATGAGAAAACTAGCCAGAACGGATTGCGTGCTCTCATCAGTATTCCGCGACGGTTCGGGCGGGTTAAAGGATCCTGCTCGTGATCTTGCTAGTCTTTCCTTTGGCCGAACGAGAGAATATAGAGAAAGATCTCGCCTTGTTTGCGTTGAGTGGTCTCTCCGTGGGTCATGTCATGTTCTTGGGCAAACATAAATAAATAGAAATATAGAAACTTAATCCAGGCACGCTTGCTTTTGGCACGTTTCGACCGCCGATGGCAGCGACGCAATTAGGGTAGTGTACTGATGGTAGAGGGAAGAAGTTTCTGATCTAGGCAAACCTTTAGGATTCAAATATAGGTTGTACGAAACGTCTGTTTGGTTTTTGCGACTGGCAGTAAGTTGCTTATTTCAAATCAGTTTATATTTAATTTTCCTAATGTATAGCTTTTAAAAATTATCTATAATATTCCCTATACTAGAAAGGGGTTACATACCATATGAAACACTGTGTACAAACTATCTACCCTTATATTGAAAGTGTTTTGGATTGTTCTATCCCAGTTTTAATTTATAGTATCTGTTCAAAAATGCTTCCAATCCTGGTTATTTTTCTTTGATACTGGCTCCAAATTGAGCTGTAAACGTTTGTATTAATCCATATTGAAGCATACGTTCGGATCCTTAGCCAGTAGACTAAGTGGTAGGACGATAGTCCTCCTTATTGTGATGCATTTTTTTGAAGATTGTTCTTAAATAGCATCCAAATAATGAGAAAATTAAAATAAAAACCATATCACATTTAAATCTTACAAGTATTAGACTCATTTTAATCATCAATAAAGATGAATGTTCTTGCTTTCAAATCAGTCTACGATAATGTTTCAACATGAAAGATACTACGAAACTTTTTGGACCACCCAATAACAATAAAGGTGCCGCGCTAGATAAAGTTGCTGTACAAAGGGTCGTCCGCGCACATATGCCACCGACAAACCGTAACGTAATTGCATATAGAGCTCATTTTCCACAGCGTTAGGATTCCTTTTTCCACGAGAGCTTGGTCCCTTTCTATCGCTTGCGTTCTTTTCGCGGACTTCTTTATTTTCTATTCCATTTTGACAACACTCTCCTGTATTATGATTTAATCTAGATAAAAAGGATCACTCTCCTGCATTGCTCGACAACAATTGCCGCTACTAACGTTTGAAATGGAGAAAACTAACAAGAACGGCAAAGGAGGTTGCCGAAAGATCGCGGGAAAACGGCGGACTTTTGGCTTCGCTCGCGCCGTTCCGTAAGGTACGATTAATTTTCTAGCTTGCATCAACAATGCCACGGTACAGATGACGAAGAGCTTCCCTTCCACCTCTTGCACGCATACCTTCTCTCGCTTCCTTTGGTCGCGCCGGTTGTGAAAATCAATTTCCTAGCAAATTCCATCCTTTCGCTAATTCGCTGCTCGTAAAACGATGAACATTGTTCCGCGCGGCCCAAGCCACGTTTGCCGGTCATGATACGGGAAGCGGGTTGGCAGGGTGTTACGCGATCCGCGACAACAAACGCGAAGTGCCGCGCTGCACCGGGATGCAGTTGCAGTAGGACGCTTGCGCATTCGGTGCACGTTTTCAACACCCGCAATTCGCGCGCAAACCGTCGTCGTCGTCATCGTGTCTTCGAGGTTCAACAACAAACTGCATAGAGCAGGAGGTCGCCGATCGTTTCGGAAAGTTTGAAGCGTTCGGAAACCGGGCGAGCGAGATTTATCTGCTCTATCGAAACACGAACCGAGAATGAGAATTCGTTCTACTTAGCAGTGCATGCGGCTTACGCTTGGTGCTTCTGAGAACAGCTGAGACAGTGGGAAAAGTCCGTGATCTACTTCCAGCGAACTAGTAAACTTCATGTTTAGCTGCAGATTAGATACCCGGGTAGATTTTGAGCCCATTTTAAGTCCTGCCTAGAAGAAATAGGACGTTTGATTATAATAGTGTACTATTTTCTGTTGATCCATACCATTCTTTGCCTTAAAAGCTTTAAAATACCGAATACCATGATTTGTTCAACACTAAATGATAACGTTTCCTCCAGAAAGCAACATTTACAAGCTTTTACGAAACATTTTCTAAAAGTCAACAAAATAAAACGGCCAACACAAGGCTAACAATCTTTCACCAAGAAGATATGAGTTTTTTAATAAATTTAAAATGAAGAAAGAAACTCAAGATTGTAGTGAAACCACCCATCTTCAGGCTTAAGACTTTTGGGAAACGCAACACTTACGATACAATTATATGTACAAAATAAGTATTGCTTAGTGCTTACAATCTGTTTACATACTCACTTTGTCGATACTGTGTGGGGGCATGATTAATTTTCAAACTATCAAGTCGACAAATTCTTTCTTCAATCAATTATTTGTTTATTTTAACATGGTTGAAGCGATTTTGTTGAGTTGCTAGAGTTACTATTTTAAATATTGGTAGTTTTTCGAACTCTTTACTTTGAGTTTTCTTTGGTTAAGTAAATCTATTTACGATACTGTGACATATTGGATCGTTAACTCCGTTTAGCCAGATTTTCGTGGTTCTATACTCAATGCTTTAAATTATTTTTTTTAAATTTATACGCGTTTATGAAATTAAAACCATCGCAGCAATGCTACATCAGCACTAATC
Organism: Anopheles sinensis; assembly: GCA_000441895.2. Taxonomy (NCBI): domain Eukaryota; kingdom Metazoa; phylum Arthropoda; class Insecta; order Diptera; family Culicidae; genus Anopheles; species Anopheles sinensis. The sequence continues at coordinate 1,418,995 of KE525420.1, forward strand.
TTGTTGTTTTATCTCCCGCATAAAATAGAGCGTATAATTATTCTTTCTATTCAAAATCATCGGAGGGATTTTCAACTACAAACTTTATTTTTAACAAGAATTGTTCTCCTACAGTTTCACTCCTACGCGCGTATTAACAGCCCAAAATGTTTCTCACCAAACATCGATCCCAAGCATCCCGTTGTAGGCGTCAATCGTCCCGTGTCGGTTCGTAAGACCCTTGGCCAAGACTTCGACAGTATCGTCCGCCGAGAACTATTCATAAATCATCCATTTTTATCACACGCGGTCACTTCTTGACCACAAGATTCGCCACATTGCTGCCAAAGCCAATTAGAAAGTTTTGTGTCATCAACCCGCCCCTTCTCCCGCACTGTGCGGCATTTTTTCACATCTCCTCTCCGCTGTTACTTTGGTGCTTTGTGCCATCATACCCCATATGCATACGAATTGCCGCTGTTTATAGCCCCCGTCGAAGGAACAACGAAAAAAGCGATCGGTCTCTACAACGAGCGATCTGTCTCGGATCTACGCTCCGACAATCATTGCCGTTCATCTTCGCTGGTGGATTGCTAAATTTTCTCCGCGCCCGCCCCGTCCTATTTGATTGCTTTCGTAAGCAGGCGCGAATGAGTTTATTGACAAAGTCCGTGACGCGGATCGTGCCGCCGGGATTAAGGAGCAATCCATTGCAGTCCCGGAATCTTCCGGGAGCACCGAAATCGAAATGGGGCGAGGAAAAGGGATCCCTCCTTCCTGGGTCGCATTAATTGCACAAGTTTTCCATCCACCAGCTCCTTCCCCCAACCCCAGCGAAAGCTTTCTAGAGGGCGTTGTGTTGGAAAAGCGTTGCCCACGGGTGTTGGTTGGAATAAATTGTTGTGTGAAATGCCTTCCTTGCGCGCCTTCAGGGGTCGGAGCCCGATGATGTGGTGTGCTTTTATTGATACCCTCATTCCTACCAGTGTTGAGGGGTCAGGGTTCCATGGTCAACGTCACGTTGAATTTCGCCCCAAAACACGTCTCTCCGTGCTCCCATCGGAAGGGTCCAAAACAGGCAATTTGAGGCCACGAACAAGCGCCCCCGTCATGTAGTGATTCAAAGGGCAAGCATCCATCACATTTTCCGATTCCTTTCGATCCGCCTGTGGTGACAGTGGCAAGCATTCCGGAGCCTGTTTCCTCCTACTTGTTTTCTTTTCGGATGAAAGCGATTTGAATAGGACCGCACACTCACCTCCATCGCTGTCTACACGGGCAACAACATTGGATAACGTCCAGAACCCGCGTGGACATTCGGAATCGTCTGCGCACTGCCGAACCTGTCGATAGCCGACGTGCCGGAAGACGACTCCAAAGCAGAATCGTGGAAAATAAGTGATCAATAAAAGTTACAAAACAAGAAAAGAAAAAACACTCCCATCTCGTAACTCTTCCGCGTTGCGTCCTCCATAGATCAACTGTTGATCACTCTGGTGATCGGCCAAGTGATCAAACCTTTGTGTTTGTGTGTTGGATTGTATGACGAAGGAATGATATCGAAGTTCTGTTTAGCTGATGAGGCCACAAAGAAGTGCCACCGTTGTGAGACACTCTAGAAACAATTCATCCCAAAAGAACTCCCAGCGTTGAGTTCCAGCATTTCGTTGATCCCGAAAATTTCACATTCAGTAATACTTGTCCTGCATCTAAGAAATCTCCAAATACCACCTCGGGAGATTATCAATTCCTTTGCGCGATGGAGTAAATGAGACAAGTTCAGGAGTCCCGGCGACAGGGCCTGACCTCGGAGGACGCATCGCTTGGTGGACCGGTAATCGGTCGATTGAGCACCTATGATGTCGTGGCCGCACGATGGGCAAACAGGACGTAAATTTAAATCAATTTTACTTGTTACCGGCGATGACATGGCATTATCATAGGTCTCACGTTATTCTTCTCCATCGAGGACGCGCCGATGGTCTCCCGAAATGAATGCTGACTTCTGCGTCGGTCCATCCGTCCAGCTTTGTCCCGGTTCTTCCAGAGTTCCAGTGGTTTTGTTGATGTTTTCTTTTTGTCCTACAACAACAGCAGTAGACAACCGATCGACCGATCGCCGAACGTCTGAAAGGCGAACGAGAAGTCTTCGTTGGATCAGCCTAAAACAACAGACCTGTCACCTATGGAGGGGCCAGGAATCGGTGATTGCCACGATCACGGTGGCGTGTTGTGGGTTCTGGCCATCGTTCTGTTATTATCATTTTAATATAATAAATAATTAACATTTTAGTAGATCAACTCCAGGGGTGATGGTGCGGGCCACCCCCGGCATTCTTTCGGTGCCGTTCCCGGATTACCCAGAGGGTTCCCAGACCGACCGGAGAACGGTTAGCTCGCACAGCCAACCAATGGTGTGAGTGGATCAAGAAGAAGTGTATCGGTTGATATGTTAATGAGCCTCGGGTTGCCGCACTGACCGACTCGATTGATCGACGAGTCCTGCTCACCAGGTTGGTGTCATTCGCCCTGCTAACATTCTTGAAGACTGCCCGACTCTTCTGCTAGCATTTCATCACTGAAGCTCGAACTGGTCAGTTGCGGGGATGCTCTTCGCTGCCACTGGTAACGGGTGTTTTGCGCAGGTGGTTCGATCAGATGCTGCCATTGCCTCTGCACGTTTGCCGTGTGCTGTTTGTGAGTCTCAAATTGATTAATTTGCATTTTGTGAGGTTAGGAAGACGCGTTTCGCGCGCTCCGTTTTTCGTTCGCTCGTTTGGTTGCTTTGATTGATTGATCTGACAGTGGCTCGGAAGATCGTGTTCAGAGATATCGGCCGCGGTGTTCGATCGCACCCGTCGTGTCGTCGATGCTCAAGTTAGACCAGCATATACCCCTCACTCTTCTCGCTGTACCATCTGCAAGAGGTCCAGGGTGGAGGCCGACGCCGCGAGTACACGAGCCCTGTCATTTGGACGCTGGTAACTGAGCTCGTCGCAGCTTCCGTTACGCCACATACTACGCAACTCGCACGATGATCACCGCTGTTCTGGCTGCCGTTGTTGGGACCGTTGTTGTCCGAGGCGTATAAATTTCAATTTTTCCACACAAAAAGAAGGTTCTTCGGGCGCGTAATTATCCCGATCGAATTTGACTTATTCCCAGCACTTCCTGCGAGCCCCGTTGGTCGTTCGAGCTCATGACTGACTTCCACTCCATACGTTATGACGCGGGAACGACGGTTTTTTATTCCCTTCAGGTCGAGCAACATACGGATGAGGTAGCGTTGTGGATCTCCGCTGGTTTCGACCGGGCGTCCATCGTTCCAGCAACGAATGTGCAGAGTCACGGCGATGGCAGCAACAACGGCAACAGCGGCAGCCAACTAGAAGTAGCCTTTCAGCCGTTCCTTTTGAACCACGAAGAGCTTCGCTTCTGGACACCTCAGAGCGACACGGCAACACACAGCAAGTGACGCGTTGCGAATGGCCGTGCGTGGACCTAGGGACCGATTCGGCGCAGGCTAAGTATAATAAGTGGCTTGCGTTGTTTGGTGGTCTATTCTACGGCGTTTGCCTATTCTTGAACCCCAGAACTCGCAACCCATGGACCGTGGGTCAAGATCCAAGTGGTTCAAGAAGCGAATGTGCAATAGCGGCAAGTCAGCATCGTTCTATTGTGATTTCCATTGCCGCCCGAAAAGACCCGTACCCGTCCCGGTGTTACCTTCTAGTTACGAGGCAGTGCGCATCTTTGTCGAAGTACTCGACCCCCGGTTTTCACTCCCGCGCCCCGACCTCCAACCCGGAGACGCATGTTTTAATTGGGAAAAATTAGTCGAACAATCGGCATCCCAATCGGCTATGGGAATAATTTATAGCTGCCGAACGAACCGGTCCAATTGGGACGCGCCACGCTTTGTTCTATTAGGGCTTGGGGATGGCTGCGGTTTTTTTTTTCCACGTCGGTATTTCCTCCCCAAAGTAGATGCTCGGTTCTTCTCGTTCATAAGGTCACGGTACATACTCGCAATTGCTCTCCCAAGCGGACTCTGGAGGACTTTGTTGCTAGCACAAAGTTTGAGACGGGAATTGCCTGCCTTTACTCGTTTTTCACGGTTCATTTTTCGATACTTTCCTCTCTTACAAGAATTATGGAGCCGCGAGTAGCACGATCCGTTCTGAAAGGAATTTCATCCGGGCCTTTTTTCCGGTGATCGTCTCCAGTTGCTGCCCTTTAGTTCGCACGTGAAAATTCCACCACGCCAACGCTAACTCTAACGTGGGTGAAGTAGACATCCTTTTCTGCTTCGGATTTCGCTTTCTCCCACCGAAGCGGACGTCGTTGATTGGAAATTAGCGGCGGAACGCACAAGTAGAGAAAAACGTGCCCCGAAAAGTGTGCGTTCTAGGAGGTGTTATTATTGATAATTCACCGGTTTCTGTTTCCTCGTCTCATCGACGGAATTTTTTCCTGCTATTTAATTCGATGAGTCGTAGATCCGTGCCTAAGCTGAGAGACTTGTCTAAGGAAGCGAACCAACGAAGGCCGATCTGACCGATCATTGCAAACCCTTGGGAGAATGACTAATTATCGCAAACCAGATGCCTACGCAAGGGTGGAAGAATGAAATAATTTCAATAATTGACAGGTACCGATCCGGGGATCCTCCCTTTCTGTCTGCCCTGATCCTTGCTTGCCACTCAGCTGTCAGTTGGTTCAAAAGAAACTGTCATTGGTCATAATTTGACAAACAAAACGCCGCACGTGAACGGTACCGAAATTCGAAAGATTTTCATTTCATTTTCCCGCCTGTATGATTAGTTTCTCCCTGTTTGGCAGTTCTTGGGGCCTCCTCGGTCATTCCAACGCTTCATTAAGCTACTGGATGACTGTCCGAAAGGAAACGAGAGAAACGAAATCAGTTGGAAGAATTGGCCTCGTCGTAAGCCTGCGTGGGCTCGCACAACGCTCGCGAGCGCGAGTGGGAGATGAAACTAATTAAAACCTAATGAAATCATAACTCTCGATCGATTCACGAAAAAAGCGTTGTTAATAAATAATAACACGCCTTGAATCGTCTGCAGAGGGACATGGTATGGACGCATGGATTCAGGTGGTGGAGGATCGGTGGATTTGGAACATCTTCTCTGCTAGCCCGGTTACACTGGGGAGGTGATGATGAAATAAGGAGATAAATCTTTCAACAACCGAATGACCAACGACTTCGACCAACTGCAAGTGGGTTGTAGTTCCACCTTCGGGAGGAGGGTGCGATACGAGGTGGATGTGGTAACATTGAAAAGAAATTAAATGAAAGCAAACACCGTGTGCAAGGTCTTCATGGCTTGCAGCATTTACAAGGTTGGAATGGGATGCAGTAAAAAAGAATTAAACATAATTCCGACGTGTGCAAACTTTCTTGTCGTGTGTCAATGCGAAAACGGTGAAGCCATAATTTAAGTCCTGATATCGAATATCAATTGGTTCATCGGAAATAATAGTTTGAGTTGGTTGTATTTATTTGTAAGTTTTTAGTAAATTTAATCAAATGTACAATTTAATCAACAGGTTTGATAAAAATGTTATATGTAAAATAAATACTATCGTAATGTTGCCTTCGATATAATATTTTAGCTTGTAAGTCGTTCTTAAGATATTGAAGAAACATCTAAGCTAACAGACGCTAATCAAGTTCAAATATGTTAAAACTCTTATTGACACCGTGTTATATTTTTATTTATTAAATTTAATTTTCAAACATGTATCCATTTCATTTACTATGTTTTTGGTAAACATAACCCACAATACATTGAATAAATTTGTTCAATTTGTCTTTTCATAGTTCGAGCTAATAGCATCAAATGTTATCTCGGAGAAATTTATTTCCTTGTACGCATAAGTAAAATTAATTAAAAAATATGGCAATTTTCACTGAGCACATATCTAAATATACAACATATTTTAGATCTTGGTCTTTCTTCGTTCTATTCCAACAATTAAACCGTGTTATAACGCTTTTTGTGCCTCTTAAAATCAATTTCTAATATGTGCTATATTTAACCTTTTTTTAACTAAACTGCCCAACAATATTCTTTTTAATCCTTCTTATATAGAATCCGTTCGTATTGATAGAACGGCACAACATATGTTACCAAATCATTTATCAAATCTGGCTTTAAACAAAACTTTATGCAATTTTACATTTGAAATCAGTTTAAAAATGTTCTCAAAACTGAAAGTAAGTTTCCATTAGCTATTATACAATATTGATGATAGGAATGTTGTGATAGAATTATTCCAACTCATTACAAAAACAACAGGCGCTAATCAACATAAGCAAGGTTTACCAAAACCCTTGTAGTCCACTTCTACCACAATGTAAACACGCTTTATTCCAACTAAATTCTATTAAGAAATAAAAACATTAAATTTCAATAAAAAGGCTTAAGTTAAGCGTTCAAATATGTAGACTCTTTAACTAGCACAGTAACTAAAGAAGAGAAAACAACAAGCTGTAGCAATTGGTAAAACAATGTTTTCTAGCAGACAATCATCAGGCAAACATATTGGTTTTAGCTTTCATAAGAAATGTGTCTCCATTTGGTAAGAATTTAAATAAAAAACGAGCTCATTAGCTACACATGATGTTTCGTTCATTCATTTTAACACTTCTCACGCGGACACACCATGGAAGCCATCGAGCCACTTCAACGTCAACTGTGGCGAAACGGCAGAGGACGAACAAAAGCACGGCTACCACGGTCGGCAAAGGTTTGGTTTGTTTTTTCTTCCCTTTTCGCGAGACAACAGCACACGACAGTGGAAACGACACCGAGTGAAACGCGGGCTGGCGATTGATCGCTACACAACATTGTACAACGAGCTATGATCCGTGTAATGCTTTCCCCATGGATGAAGTGCCAAGAAAGTCCATTTTCTGCATGGTCTCTGTCTCCCTCTTTCCACTTCCCGGAAAGAGGGGGGTAATCATTCTTCGAGGGGTTGGCGTTTGGAGGATGCAACAGAAAACAACGGGAACATCAGCAGCGGGCGAACGAAAAGCCATTTCTGTCGGGAAAAATAAATAATCCTTGCATCGGTCGCTGCCTGCGCGCCAATAGAAGCCGCCATTTGCGCGGCATCCCCGATCATCCACCCGGTTGTGGACAGCAGGAGGGGGAAACTTAAGAAAAAACTCCTTTACAGCTCCTTTAGTAAGCCTGCGATTCCCGCGATTGGGAGCGTTTGAAGATTTATTGTAAAACAAAACGCATTCGCACGTCCCTTTGCACGTTCTTTTACACCCATCATCGTTCGTCGCGAATGAGTCAAAGCTCCGGCACGGTTTGAAGAAACAACCCGCGCGCGGGGTGGTAGGGAGGTGGGATGAAATTATGAAAAACGACGATGTTTTCTCCCCGTTTTATTTCTACCACCAGCTCACCGGGTCCCAGAATCCTGCCGTCGATGAACGACGGGCTCGCAGACCCGGGGAGTACAAATGCGCTGAGTGCATTTCTTATTTTTGCATACATCATGCATGCACCGCCGGGTGCATCGTTTGAGAAGGGGCAGGGTCGGCGAGGGCCGGCGAACGGTGGGAGGTAACATATGGTAACGCGCTTCCCAGGGTTGGCGGTGATCGGTTTCAATCACGAATTGAACATTAAAGGTAGCCAACGTACCACTAATCGATCGACTACTACAGGAGTGTTTAGAAGAAATTATGCTGCGCGATCGCGTACCTGCCGGGTGAGGTGAGGTTTTCCACGAAGCGCGAAGGGAGCCATTTTGACCGGAGGAATCGTGCAGCCCTAAAACGTTCCTCGTTCTGTTCCGCTGATGGCTAATGAATGGCTTCTCAGACTTTGGTCTCAAAACCACAACTTTCCGGTCAGCCGGGTGTTTTCCCAGCTTGCTGGCGACGGAATTCGAAATTTCGGAAGATGCTGACGAATTGAGAGTGAGACTCGCCAAAAAAAAAAACCTAAACGCGCCATACGAAAAACAGTATGATCAGGCAACATATGGTGCACGCCGGCGAACCTTAGCTGGGCTGCCCTTTGTCCCTTTGGCCCCTTCGGGCCCGAACCTGGCGTCGTTTTGGAAGGGTTAAAGCTTAGAATGCCGGGGATAATCTACCCCGGTGGCGAGCGGTAATTAGAAGTTTCGCTTTCAGCAAAGAAGGGCACGATCAATTATGGTGGTTATACCGTGGGGGTGATTGGCGAGATTTCTCCATCGGATCGCCGACATGCTGACAGTCGGTTTCCGCTGCATGCTGTGGTGAGTGGAAAAGGGGAAAGGAAAAGAAAAACCGCGCCGATTAGGTGCCATTACAATGGGACTCTCAGCTAAAAGGATAAGTCACAAAGAAACAAACAATGGAAAAGCGCAGCGAACGATAAGTAAAGATTACCAGTAAAATTTATTAAATGTCTTTCCAAGTTGAATAGAAAAAAACTTGACGTAATAAGAAATCTTGTGATACAAAAGGACTAGACTTTTCATTTTTTACAAAACTTTCGTGCATTTACCCTTTTTTTTAAATTTGCCCTTTTTTAAAGTTATCCAAAGCATTTATATTGATAAAGTATCTTGCAGAAACTTGTATTGAGTTATGATGATCATTAAAATTCAATGAAGGATCAATTTTTTCTACCAAAATGCTATTGCCAATATTTTAAAGGACTTCAAATGGGAAAAAAGTTTAATAGAATTAGTGCTTTGGACAATTAGAGAAAGACATAAAATACAGTTTCATCATCATTAGAATGTCATTAAATTCAAAACATATTTGTAAGTCCCACAAATATTGGCACGATCAAGTTAATGAAAACAATATCAGCATTATCAGTAATACAGTATCATATGAAACCTCTCTTCTAAACTAAGAATGTCGTATAAAGTAATAAGCATTTCCTTTTTTACATTCCTGATCCCTTAAAGGGAACCTTTTTCGTAAGATTATTTATACAGGGTTTAATTTGTTCCAAACTGATAAGATCTTCGATGTCATATCAAACCTTGAAAATTATCTTTTAAAAAATTGAGCCACTTTCAAAGCGATGCATGTCCCACCATAAAGCAAAGGCCCTTTTTTCTACCTAAGCTCAAAGAAGGTAATCAGAAGCAAAGATACAACTCGAGCGTGGATCAGCGTTGCAGAAAGAACACGACGTTTGTCATTGCGGTTGGGTGCTTTACCGCCGATGCACTCGGCCTGCAATTAATTAGTGTGTTTAATTCCCATCCCGGGCGTCGCGTTTAAAACTAAAGTTTGCCGAACGGATGGTCACTTTTAATGGCTCCATAAAACCAACACCCGAAAAAAACGGGTACTCTTACATTCCCCATCTGGGCAAGCTTTTCTTACCAGTTTTTCCCTTGCGCAGACCGGCAAGGCGAAGGGACGGCATTTCCACGAAATTCTGTCCGCGCTCATTACTTTCCGTCCACCCCTGTTGCATCGTTCTGGCCGGATGGTGTACGTGACGCGTTGAGATGCGGCCATTAATTTTCATACTACACATCCCATTTCGGCAGCGCCACACAGCGGAACGGCGCCCATAAGGACCACTAGCATTTCCTCCGGTCCGGCCGTTTGCGTCTCCATCGTTCGTTTAATTTTCGCCAGTTTTGGCCCACCTCTTCCTGCTCCCGGCCATCGTCACCATTTCCCGGAGTGAAATTTGACAATTTTTTGATCCTAATCTCGAAAATGAAACACGTTTCTCCCGTGTCCTCCGGTGCATGTTCACTGACTTTGGGACGTTTTTCGGTGCGTTGCATTTTTTACTCGGAAGGGGAGATTTAAAGGTTCTTTTCGCTGGGTGCATTCGCGGTGCACGTTTTCAAAATGCAATGGCTGTACATCAAACAACGCCTGGGTCGACGATAAACGACCCACTCGATATCCACGTTCAAGTTTCCTCCGGTGCAGCGAGGGGTTTCGGAAACGGCACCGAGCACACCGACGCTCCAAAGGCGAAAAAATATGAAAACCCAACGTCACGAGAGCATGTGAGTGTAATAAGTTTATTACACAAATTTTTATGCACTCGTAAGGAAAAGTGTAATTGCTTGTTATCTACCGTTTCCCTCAAGCAGTCCGGTGGCAACGGCGTTTGCTTCTCGTATGTGTCGGATCTTAGGTTCCTCTTCTATGCACCTTTGCTTCCATTTCCGACTGCATCGTTGCAGTCCAGCCACATGCTTTGTGGACTCTTGTGCAGGTTGGATGGATTTCGCGCAAATCGAGATCGCAACGCGAACGCCTCAAACTCTCTTCGAGGATGTGTGTGTGTGTGTGCCCTCGGAAAGGGAAGCCGACGATGGTTCTGGGTCGTCCCGTTCAACCCAATCCCCCTGCCTTCCCACCCTTTGCCATCATCCCGATCGGGTTGGACGGTGGTTTGCTGGTAGAGTTATTATTAAAATTATACGTTCACTGGATACGACTTCAGTGTGAGCACGAAGAAAAGCGTCGAGGAAGCGTGGGAAGAAGAGAGAGCGCCGCAGAAGCACGCAAAGTTCTGCACCAACAGCGTGCGATTCGGAACCCGATCTTCATCGTAATGAACCTTCGAGTGCGATCGATCGGTTTGAAGTGAGGTCCGCTCCGTCTCTCGGAACTTGTCTGCGCGGCATTTTATTGACTTCGAGTTTTGCGCGCACGAGGATACCCTCGCTCGGCCCGGATGGGGCAGCACCACGCGTTGGGAAAACTTTAGGGTTGCGGAAACTGCGGGGTACTCGTCGGTACAAATGAAAATCTTTCAATAATCCGATTAAAATATAATAATCATACTTCGGTCCGCGAACGCTTCGACTGCATCGTGATCGGTTTTTGATTCCCTGCACCTCCGGTACCCCCTGTTGCCTTGCAGTGGGTTGGTGGAAATGTTTCGCCAACTACGGTCTCCGCCAGCTGGGACGTTTCGTGTTGAACGTGTCGAACGGTTGTCCGCTTTCAGCCATAGGCCCTTTAGGGTGGGTGTTTTCTGTTTCGCGTTCTGCTTCCATTTTGTTCCTTTGCGGGCGAATTTGTCGAACGATCTCAGCACTATCGTAAACTGGCCACCTCGGTTTCCGTGGATGCACGCGGTAAGGCACACGTTCTGTGCCGCAGGGAGAAAACGCGAGCCTATGAGGAAGCCAATTCGTCCTATTTTTCCTTCTCTCTGTTCGGGCTTTACAATACAACACTCAGTGAAGCAAGCATTTGGAAGTGATTGTATATTTTCATTTGTTTTGTCCACAAGATGATCTGGAGGTTGTGTTTTTATTTAAACTAGGTGACAAAGTGTGACTGGTCTCTAAGTAGTATTCAATTTTTCAAAATATACTTGGGTATACACTGCACTAGAAAATGAAGTGAACAAGAAACGGTACAATTTTAGATTTATTGAAATATGCTTTTTTTATATTGATATTTTAAAATCATCGCTGCGCTCAGTAGAATAAAAATTAAGCGATCTAAAACGCAGCGATGATTTTAAAATATCAATGGTTTAATGTCAAATATGTACCAGAGAAAACTATTTTTTTCTTTCATTAAGAAATCATATAATCGTTTCATAAATCAAATCATAATAGATAAAATGCCGAACACATAAATATCATAATAAATGATAACATGAAAACACAATATTCTATTTTCAGCTAAACGCGATCTTTACAAATACTTGACTGCCTCATAAACTTAATCTTAATCAAGTTTAAGATGGTTTTGTGTTCAGCTTGGCCTTACCATATTAGAATTTACATCAATTCTGTTTGCTAACTTAGCCTTTCGTTATTGCAACATAAAAGAAATTACTCAAAATTCAACAACAGAACGTATTCTTTGTTTTAAAGGAATCGTGTTTAAGTGGAACTTTCACTCACTTATTATTTAAAAAGCATGCATTAACGAATATTTTCATATAAATCTTCTCTTCTCACCAAACGACATTGAGCCATGAAGATCGAAATTGATGAGCCATACTGTTACATATGAGTTTCTAAAATGATTAAAAGTATGCACAAATGAATTTTTTGACATATTTCAAAATAATAAAACCTTCACCTATACTTTCAACTAATGTAAAACCGACGTTTTCCAACAACCGAAGCTCAAGACCGTGTCCACAGTGTAAGCGGGCACCATTTACACACCCCGATACTGCACTGTAATACCTTTTCGGCCTTTTACCTTTCAGTGGCCGTGTTGTGGTGCTATTGCAGTCGATCTGGCAGGGTGTATACAACAGGGCCAGTATACAACAGGCAGCATCCCTGCTGCTAGCACGTCCCCCCGGTGCTCGTTGGGTAACTTCCTTTTTCGAGTCGCGCCCAGGGTCCGCCATTTGGAGTGGTCGGAATCTTGTTCGATCGATTCCATTACTGCTTACCGTTGCAGCTACCTTCGCTGCAATGATGATGTTGTTGGTGAGAAGAGCTCTAGTTCTGTTATTTATGATCCCTGCTCGATGGGTCAACCCCATGGCGGATAGAAGGGAGCGAGAGGAATGGTACATTTTCTCGGCTCGGCCCCAGAGACTCCGCCGATCGCACATCGCGAAAGGTGTGCAGCCAGCCACGGACCGAATTAATGAAATATCGCAGTGAAAAGCGTCCTTTTTGTCCCTCGCCCATCCCTGCGTCTCGTGTCAAAGGTGTGCGTTGGTTCGTGCTTTCGTGCAGACTTCCTCCCGCCGTTGCCCATCCCACACTCTTCGTCCAGAGCCGATCGGCAGTTTACACGATTTGCTTCGTTTCTGGAACTGCCCTTTTTTGCTTCTGTGCTTCTTCCCTTTCACGAAAGTAGCCTTGCGAGGAATCGGGTGGCGAGGAAACATTGGCGAAACAAAATTGCTCCGAGATAAAACCTGGCGGAACCCCTGAGTCATTCGGGGCGCGGAACTTTATCACGGGAGGAGCAACCGTGGCGACCTTTCACTTTCGACGGCTGGGAAGCTCGAGGAGGAGGTGAAGTGCAAAGCCGGCAAGAATTGGACCGAAAGTTGTTCGACAACATCACATCACAGCAGGCTGCGGCAGGACATTTAAACCGAGGTGGAACAAAAAACGAGATCTTAATAAAATACTGAACTAGGTTTGAATCGACGACGACGACTTCTTCGCACATGTTTCTACTTTCACGCACCGGAGCAAGGATGTTTTTGTGTATTTATTTGTCCGATTCAGCCCTTCGTTTACGCCATTTCTCGGGCTGTTTTGTTACCTTCGAACGCCACCCTGATTCGAGCCGAAACGGAAAGTTAACCGATAGTTGCCCAAACTTTCGGAAAACCCGAGCGTATGGTTTTTACACGTAATGTCGATCGTAATTGAGTTTGGTATTACGAAATGGGTGCATCGAGGGTGTTCCAGATAGGCTGTGTTTCTGCTTGCACCGGTTTTATGGATCCCTCTCGACTCAACGCCACATCCGACATCCGTGAAAATGGTGTACAAATTTCCCTCCACTCTTTTCCACTAAATAAGGTTTAATGCAGCGCGATCAGATCTAGCGCAACGGACGATCGTTAAAAAATACCGACCGATTTAGCTTTTTAATTCCATCGCAAGGTGCTTCGGCCCCCGCCGAGAAAACCGCTCTCGCCACCATCGCTTGCGTCATTAGCAGCGAATGCAAATTGGTCTCCCGGTCCGGTTCGGGGATCCATTCTCACCATCCTCAGCCAAAGGACATCTCAAGCAGAACGACCTCACACGAGGGTGGTTTCGTCGGAATATGTGTGTGTGTGTGCTTTTGCTTTCTTCTCTCGTGACCAGTCTTTGCTCCATTCGGTTTCCCGAGTTTTTTCGGAATCGAAAAAGGCGGCCCTGAAGGTGGGCATCAAATGAGGATTATAAATCCTGATCCCTCGCCGGGTGGCTCTCGGTTCACCTTCGGGGTTCGCTCCTTTTTGCTTTTATTTTTCCTCGCGGGGTTCGTCGCCTTTGCTCCAGTTGCAGTCGCGCCGTAATGAGCCAGTTTCCCGCCGTGCACCGGCACGCTTATCATTCACCGATCGCGATCACGATGCGTACGCCCTCCATCGCCAGTATTTTCTACCTCATTTTTTTAAAAATATCATTTTCCCCCTCGTTTCCAGCTGGTTGGTTGCCAGCTCCTGCCACCTTTCCGACCCGGATTCGATTAACCGCATGATCTTGGCGATGGCGACGGCGACGCCCTGCGTACAACAAATTCATTAATTCCACAATTAATGTAATGCAGTTGGCGTCCTGGCGCGCCACCAAGAGTATGTGTGTGTGTATGTATGTATGTGTGTGTGCTGCTTCAATCGTAACGTTAAGGAAAAATAAAAAACGCATATGCTGCACTTTTACTCCGCGGGAGTTCATCAGGTGGCGGGCTGGTCGAGAATCTTCGGGCTCCGAGGCACCGCTGTCTTATCTGTGTTTGCGTTCGAAAGAGCGAAACAAAAGTGAGTGGCAGGAAGAAGGAAAAACGACATCGACATGAAATACTAATTAGGTGCAGCAGGATCGATTTGCCGTGATCGCGATCCTTTCGAGCGAATAGTTTTCCATCGTTTACACCGCGTCCAGTTTTCCCTTCCGCTCCGTTTACCTCTCTCAATCAGCCTATCCTTCGTTCTCGATCTATCGCTCACTCTTGTTGTCTTGTTTGTCTCTTTGTCAAACCCGGAATCGCGAATCACTCGGTGACATCGTGCCAACGATGTTACGTTCAAGTTGAGCCGGAAATGCAACGGAATGCACCGGCGGCAAACGCAAATGCAGCTAACGGAAAACGACAAACCAAAGGGGAAACATAAATGCTGCGGCCAATGCGAATCGCGAAAACGCTGCGACAGAAATCGAACCCGAACCGCAGCGTCGCAGCAAAAGCGCTCGAAACGAAAAACAACGTACGCCAGTGATAACGATCTGCGATCAATCATTTCGATTCCACTTGTTGTGTTCTGTTCCCCTCCCTCAATACCTTTGCGCCCTTCCGGCGGACAGTAAGACAAAGAGGGTTGTCTTCCTGTTGTGGAAGGAACGAGAGACTAAGAATTCCTTCGGGAAGTCCGCACGCCAATTGGTTCGGTTTGCGATTGCCTGCAGATGTCGAAGACGGTCGATTGGTGATTTGATTTGATTGCAGTCTGGATGAAGGGCGTGCAGTGGTATTGAAACAAGAGGAGAGGGTTTGCCAAGCTACCTCAAACCCTTTGGCCCCGAGCTGCCATCGCAAATGTATGTTAATTAATTCGAGTGCATGAAAATCATTAATGTCCTTTTAATATGGTTAATAATAATC
The DNA here is from genome assembly GCA_000441895.2 of Anopheles sinensis. Taxonomy (NCBI): domain Eukaryota; kingdom Metazoa; phylum Arthropoda; class Insecta; order Diptera; family Culicidae; genus Anopheles; species Anopheles sinensis. Next base: position 1,434,260 of record KE525420.1, read on the forward strand.
ATTTAATAACAATCCGATTCCCGTTTAATTTGGTCCACCCAGGAGCGCAGAGCGGAACTGGACACTGCACTCCGGTTGCATCGGTACCTCGAGTCGAACCGTGGCGTCGCAAATGTAAATTCCCTTCTTAATGTGAGGCATTTAGAAACATTCAATAAGAAAATGAATGCCTTTCAATCGTGGAAACCTTGTTTCTGGGAAGTTTCTTTCCTTTCATGACTCCAGGGTAGACGTTGGTTGTTTTTTTCGCGTCTTGCGACCAACTCTTTGGTGGTTCTTTCGCACCTGAAGGGAATCTCCGCCTTGGGCGAATGTTAGCATGTTCTACCGTTTCTCGGTTTGGGTTTTGTTGTTTCCACCATTCAAAGACGAGTTTTGTTACGTTTTAAAGCTTTGCACCGTAAGAATGATTGTATCCGAATGCTACAGCAATACGAACTTACATCATCATCGTCAGCCCCATCATCTAACTAATCCCAGATTCGTGATGTGCAACGTTTAAATGAATTCACTTTACTTTTATTCCTTCTAACCATCTTGATGATATAGACTGGCTTTCGTTATCTTATTTCGCTTGGGAAGATAGCAACTGGCTTACAGGCTGTGATCCAACAGTGTGGGTCAGAAAACATGCTGCAGAACCTTTAAATGTCCAGAAGTTCTTGAATGATTCCTCTGATTTCAATGTTTTTGATGGTTGTAAACATTTTCTAAAAGAAGATAAGTTTTATAATGAAAAAACCCAAAATTATAAAGGTTTGGTTTGTTTACACCTCTTATATAAACAAAAGATAATTTTCAAGATCTACATTTAAAAAAAAAACTTCCCATATGCCATCCGACAATTTTGTGTCAAAATAAAAACAAACGAGGGCAGATTTTATTACATTTATAATTTCTGAATGCAGTGCTTATGACTATGACACAACTTTAGCTGACCAAAGGAATAATTATTTTCATAAATCCTAAGCTGGTGTTATACACTAAAAGCTTTCTTAGCTCATTATGGAGAAACATTATGATAGGAAATTCGTTTAACAAAATTAATGGTATTGAAACTTATGACCCATTTTAAATTCCACGGTGTATGAAATACACCCGCATCACATTTTAATACTAGCAGAAAACTTATCTAAAAAATTTACGCTTATTGATTTCCATTGTAAACCGGTCCGAAACACCAATCATTCCGCCGGCTAATATTTATTCCCACACTGTAAATCTCACGACGGGGATCGGAACAACTACTTTACAGGTGTATATCTTCGCCTCAGACGCTGAAATGAAACGCGCACCCTCGAGCAGGACACCATGCACGATAGACACGCCGTAACGTCAGCCACTTCAATCGACAGACTGCACTGCATGAAGAGATGAAGGAGAATGAAAAAAAACTGCATCCAACCAACTGCATCGCAGACCGATCCGGTGGTGCGTGGTGCTGCAGAAAAGAAAACAACGAATCAACGCAAGAACGCTGCCGGCAAGGTAGGCCAGTTTTTCGCTGACCACCACTCACCATATCTTCTGGGCCGACGGAGGCTGGATGCATGGCTTAGCACAACCCCCATCCGCCACCAACACCGTTCATTCTCCCTTATGCAGTTGCTGGATAAACGGTCCGTGAGATACACGCGCGCGCGCGCCTCTCCTGCCGGGCCGAGGTTGAACGCTCGGAAGGTGCGCACGTTCGTAGCCCCAGGAGAGCATATGGCATTCGCAAGCTGGCACAGGTCCTCGCCGAAACCAGATCGGCGCGGATTTATGGATGAATATAATGCAGGAATGCGTTCGCCACCGGCTCCTCCGTTCAGGTGGAATTTAGCGCAGTGACAATGCGGCTCTTGGTTCGCGTTACGTAACGCCCGCGTCCGCTCGATCGATCGAGTGTCAATCGGTGCGTCATCGACACGACTCGCGTGACTCCCACCAATCCATCTTCGATCCATCAGCACAATGCTGTCCGGGCGAAAGAATGCGTTCAAGGATCTGCGAGCTTGCGAAAACTTTACTTACTTTCCAAAAAACACACCACGTTCATACGATAATACCGGGTCGGGCGTTATTCCGGTTATTACTGAAATGTTGGGCAATATTTTACAATCAGCCACGATGCGATCGAAGACCTCCCCGCAATTACATGCCCCCGAGTCGATCGCTTCGGGACCTCTCGAGCCGCGGATGAAGTTACTATGTTCTTTGCATGTTATTTGCTTTGCCCAAAGCGATCGACCGATCGCAAGCATGCGCGAGTGAGACATGAAATGAAAAATGTGCCCCAAACTGCGGATCAATTGCTCAGCGCAAGAATGTCCGAAATGCTAAAGCCTCATTCGTGGCTTTCGCCTTCCGCTGGATCACGGTGGGTTTATTTTCTTCCCTCCAGCCGCTGCCGGATATCATAAAACCGGCCCGAAAGGTTATAAACATAAAGAGAAAGAGCGATGCACCGAGCGCTGTATGTGCAGTTTTTTGAAAAATTCGCCCAAAACGCCGTTCGGTGGCAGGATCGCGTTCGCATACTCGTCCGCAGTTTTGGTTTCCCTTTTTAATTTTCCTTCGCACAATCTCATATCATTTTGTTCTCCCCTTTTTTCGGCGGCTTCTCGACGCCCCGCCCGATGTTTCCTGCATGTTCGTGCGCATGTTTGCCGGTGTCGAACGTGCGCGTGTTGCACCCAAGAAAGGAAGAAATTGAGTGAAAATATCGAGAACAAATGAAACTCAAGCAAAAGGTACGGAAAAAAACACCAGCATGAAACTTCAAAACCCATTTCCCGATTGCACACCCCCTTCGGAGAGCAAAATGCATTTTAGAATCATCATCGCTTCTGATGAGCTTTTATAGCGCTTATGATTTTAATTTATTTTAGAACCGCTCCGAAAACCGATGGTCCAAAGCACCCGGTTCACGAGGACCACTTCCTTAGTGGTTGTGAGCGCGCCAAGGATCACGAAGATCGATCAGCAACGAACAATAAATAAATAAAAATGAAAAAAAAAACAACACACACCAGACCATTCCCGTTCGTTAAGGGTGCCTGAGGGGTGCTTGAAAGGATTTACTGCGACCGTCTCGAGGACGTACCACGGTGGTGATGATCAGAAAAAGCGATCCAGTAGTTGGGCAGCCCTCGGAGCGACAGGTTCGGAAGGGAAGAATTTTCGACTGATTACGGGTGAAAATTAATAACGCGATCATCACTCATTGGCAGCCGATGCGGCACTTCAAGGGAAACGCGTCCGTCCGATGATCTTGGCATTGTTTTGCGCTCGGTATGGAGTCTAACGGCAACATTGTTGCAGTTCATTTGTTTTTAATGCAGTGAGCCGAGGTTGATGAGACATTTCAATCCATCAAGCAAAAAATCTTACAATAATTCATTGAATTTAAAAATGGTCGGCTTTTTCATAACATTTTAAATGTATATCCTTAACATCATTGGCTTTATAGAGAATTATTTCGTCCTTAGGATTGAATACACTTTTCAACTCTGTCGTTAGCCAAAATTTTAAGTTAACAAGATCATACTTAGTCCATCCTCAGATCATGAAGGATGGAATGACAGTAAATCAGGACAAGTTAAAAATGAATATTTAATGCAGGTTTATGTTCGCCGGATTAAAATAAGTTCAACTACATTTTTTAAGCAAAGTGAAGTTTAACTACATTGTAAAACTTCTTTCAATATTTAAAAGAAAATATTTAACGCTATTATGTTATTTTCTTATCTTTCCACGCAACATTATTAACTCTATTCCATACTCTACTGAGAGGTCATACATTTTTAACACAGATACAACGAGTAAATAATAACTTATTTACTATAAAAAACATATAATCAATAACTATTGCACAATGTTTGCTAAATCAATTCATTCACATTGCTTCATACTCGCCCAACAAATTGCTGAGCATTGTAAGGAAAAACATAATAAATAAAACACTACAAGACGCAATCCTCGTTTAGTTCGAACCACGGGTGGCTTTGCGTGGATCACCTTGAAATCATAATTATTGAATGGATCGTGGACGTATGTGTAGCGATGCAACAAAAACCGTTCATTGAAAGATCGACGTACGGCCGTTTCCGATCGTCCGATGCACCATCTGGAATCACTTTTAATTCCTCCCTGACTGTTTGTTTTCCATCCCTTCCTAGTTTAGCTCTCATGCCCGACGTCCTGCATCCGAAAAACCGGATGCAGTTACTAGCTTATGTGTGTACGTATGGTGTTTTTTCTCTTAACTTTTGCTTGTTACTTCAACCCCCATCTTTCGTTCGGCGATCGAAGGGTTAAGGCATCCAACAGGAATGTAAGCTGATAAAGTCCTTTTTTCAGCATTAACTCCTTCTCCTTCTGGTTTGTGACGATATCTTTCATCTCCTTTACTTCTTTTCGCATCTTTATCACTCTCATACACACACGCACGCGTATTCTCGACTTCGTTTCGATGCGTTTATCATTCTCAAGTTCAATCGATCGGTTTGTGGTGGCGCATCTCGACAAGTCGCCCTCGTCGCGCCGTCCGGCTTCTTCGCAGTTTCCGTTCTGGTTCCGATCGTTCAACGATTCCAAACAGCATATATACATACAATCAATCTGATTGCGATCGGCGACCGTTGGACCCGAACCTGATCGTCGCCGGCGGACAGGTTTCACGTTTGCGCGGTGTGTCCTGCGGTGCGAGCCCTTTCTCCTCCGTGCATCCTCCGGCCGGGAGTGCATCGGACTTAGACGCCGCGACTGAAGCGAATCCCTTTCCGGCCGCCGACGGCGAGGACGAATCCGCAGGGCACGGGAAATAATCGAAGGAAAAACGCGTCTGCTTCCCGGCGCGCGAAGACTCGCTGCGGGCAGAGATATATTGACAACACATTAATTACCGCGAAACATTCGCGATCGAAGTCGCGATAGTTTGCTGTTATCGGGTTTTGCGGCGGAAGATTACGCGGGAAACGCATTTAAGACGTAAGTAAACACTATTACCTACCAAACAATCCAAACCGTCTGGTCACTCCGGAGTGTTTGGAATGTACTGGAAGTCGTTACATGTTTCATGGGAATTTAACAAACGAATCTTTAATAGGTGGCTCGCGTTCGATACTTAACAAAGTAAAACATGTTCTTTACCGCTTTATTCGGCATGGAGTTAAAAGATACAAACATGAATTTTACAAAGAGGTCTTCATATTTTGACGATATGTAGTTTTTAAAAGAGTAGAACAAAATTTATAACGCATATTATTCTTCAAATTTAGATAAGGAATAGATTATGAAAATTTTACTAATCAAAAACATTAATAACAAGTTTAACAAATTTTGAAAAATGGTAATCTAGCGTGGGTCTATAATATAAAGATTTGGATACAAACATATATAAGACCGAATAAATTAGCGAGTAAGATAGAGATCAAAATGAAACTTTGGAATCTACTTAATCAGACATATTTTAATGGCTTTTATCATTGCAGTGTTATAAATAAGTTCAAAAAAGCGTTTGATGAATTATCAGTAAGAACAACTGTTTTCAAACAGAGAATCTCTTGAAGGGAAAAGAACTTTCAAACATTTATTATGGATGATACTTTATCATAATATTTTTTTCTTTTCGATTTCAACAGTTCTTTCGCATGGATTCATTCACCAACAGGTTAGCCCGACCGGTTCGTCCCGTGTTCAGCGGGCTATTAGTAATGCCCCGGCGCAACTAGAGATAGAACGCGTAATTAATCGCTTTGATAAATGTCCACCGGTGATCGAGTGGTTCGGGAGTCAACATCGCCATCCTTCGACTGTGGGATATGAAAAAAGAAAAACACATTTGCACATAATTATCTGCGTGCGTGTGAGTGTGAGGGAGAGGTTTGAGTCGGCAGATTGGAATCGCTTCAGTCGGTCTTCTGTTTGTCTTATCTTCTGGCGATGATCTTTCCTTGGACCGCACTGCTTCGCGAGTCCACCAAAGGGGCGAGTGTTAATGGGTGGAGAAAAGCGAACGCCACCAACAAGTGAAGCTATGAAGATGCGAAGCAAAGCAAACAAACCGACCGGACAAACGAAGAACACCACGGGCCGAAGGACCAAACGGAAGCAAAATTAATGAGATGCAGGTTTTGGGTACGGACTTTTCGGCCAAAATTCTTTATCGTTCTGCCTTATCAACTCGTTATCGGCGCCGAGAGTTCAAAACACCACCCGTGGGTGAAGGGATCGCCTTTTGGCCTTTGTTTTCGTTCGCTCACTGCCGAACTGCAGTTGCATCGCTGTATTGGGGGGAAAAAGAGCCACTGCACTCGGTGTCTGTCTGCAGCCGTGCTCAGTGAAGAGATTCCTCGTCGAGTGAAGCAACAAAATCACGAGGAAGCTGAAGAAAAAGCAGGCAAACCGTGGCGTTCTCGAGCCCGAGGTTAAAGGCGCAAGAAGAATCTCGGCTGGTCCGGTCCGGAGAGAACGAAGGAAAACGGGTTTCGCCTGGACGCTGCTGCGTGTGAACAAAACACACACCGGTATTTATGACCGCAGCGAGTGTATTATTTCCACCGGGGCCATAAATATGTGCGCTCGGGGTATATTCGTTTCGTTTCATTTGAGCCAGAATTCCGTTGGTTGCTTCTGGTTGGTGCTGGTGAGCCTCGGGAGTCTCCTCGGGAGCTTCCTCGGGAGCTCACTCGCGGCGGGCTTGTAACTGTTGCTGCGGCCGCGCGGGCAGCTCTTTCCCATTTCTATCCCAACCATCTTTCGCAGCCTTTCTCTTTCTCCCTTTTCCAGGGACCTGCCGTATAGGCCCCTCTCCGTTTCCTAATGCAACTCCAACGGCAGCTGGATCCGCCGAGGATCATCCCGACTTAATGCAATCGCAAAAGTGGAAACCCGATTGAAGGGCAAACGATACTAAGCGAGCTCCAGGACGAGGACGTGCGATCGGAGTGGGAAAAAATAAACGGAGAAAAACACAAAGCAGGGAGAGGCACGAATTGACGAAGAGAAGAAGAAAAGACGAGCAGAACAAACGGGACGCACACGAAGCATAGATAAACGTGTTCGAGTTGATTTGATTTGATTTAACATCCGTTGGGAGTCGAAAATGGAGCGTCGTTTCTGTCCCTTTTGAGATGAGGAGCAGAAAAAACGACACTAGCTGTACCGAAGCGCCAGAGTAGCAGTCATAACAAAAAAAGGCTTGGACCAACGACACATGATCGGTCGATGGATCCGCGATGTAACGCAATCGGAAACTGGAACTGTCCATCAGGTAGCAAAAACCACTCCACGGAAGAAGCTGTCAACGATGATACCGTCTCTTTTCCTTTACAAGACTATCTTTTACGATTGAACCCTTTTCTACAGCTGGACACTCGATCTTTCAAGGACTCACCGATCGCAACGATCGTCAATAAACTCATCCCCAGCGGCATCCTCCACGCAGCTTCTCTCAGCTGGCCGTTATCACTCACCTGCTGGAGGCTGCACGAGTGGCCCCAAACGAATTTGGTGAGAATCTTCGGCTTGGGAGATCGTGCGGTAATTGATCGCGGTACTCTTCGATGGGATCTTGTTCTTTTACTTTTTGTCGGAACCTTCTCTCCGTCTCTCTTTCCGATCGAGAATCGATCCCAAGGCGGACGGAAATCCCATCGACGCTGCTATTTTTTCCATTCCGTATCATTCGCACTCTCGCTGGTCGGATGCTCGGACTGGGCAACGCAAGCCCCCATGGGCTCGAGGGAGCCGCGATCGTTGGATTTGATGTTATTAAGGGGTTTATAAACGAATTAAAAGCCTTCTGCCGAGAAGGGTGAGCGTTGCCGTGGCGACTGCGGGAGTGAGAATCTATACTTATTGATGATTTTGCTTTCGATTCCCGGCTTTTATTGGTTTTAATTTCATTAGAACACCGGGTTTCCAGCCCTGCCCCGAGCTTGCCTCCGTTGGCCCCCTTTTATGCTTGGGGCTTTTATGGCATTGCTTTTTCGATCCCTTCAGCCACGTTATTTTTGGTTCGATTTCAGAGGATCGGTTTTTTTTTTCGTACTATACGTGAACCGTGAACTCGCACGGTAGGCCCGGAAGGTTCCGTTTGGGTATTGTTATTTGTCGTCCCCTCCCTCACCCTAGGCTCGTAAAGGAAACTCTTCTCTCACCAGGTACGTAAAGGGACGATCAAGTGTTAATTTTAGTGCTTCTACGTGGAGCTTCGTTTTGCCACCGCACGAATTTGACTGCCTCTTTCCTTTCGCTCCTGATTGATCCTGTCCTGGCTGCCATGTGAGCACCAAGTGCATCGCCCCGTTTGATTGGTTGCCGTGTGCTGAACCGAGCTGCCATTCCGAGGATGGACGTGTGAAAATTCTCTGGCTCTAACGCAAAACTTCACCGCTCCTTCCGATCGTCTCAATCGTGCAAAGCTCAATCGCCAGCTATAACGTTCGGAACGCAAGAACTCACTGCAAGCGAACCTGCCGATTTCCGAAAAGTGGATTTGTAGACCTCCTGGGCGTCTTGCTGCGAAGCGAAACGAGAACGACTGGAGAACAGGAAGCACGTCTCACTCTCAGGGTTTTGCGCAGAAGTAGTTGGAAACAACTCCTTGGACGTCGTCATCGTCGACGACCAGTAGAAAATTACGGGTTACGGGTCAAACAATTAATATTGGAAATAAATTGCGATTATACCGTAGCACACCGAAAGGGAGGCGATTGGACCGGGACTGGGGAGCTGATGGTGGAAGGGTGTTTTGACGCTAGCCACCAAAAGTCCTGGTTGTTGCAAGAAGAAAAGGCCAACTCGGATGTCGAACGAGGCGCGGGCGAGCGAGAAAGGCGTGCGCTGAGAATCGAACTCAACCGGAGCCGGAAAAATGTCGGAATGCGAAATCGGTGACTTCGGGTCAGCCTCACAGCTGAGATGATATGCTGAAAGGTTTGCCTAGCTAGACCGCTTTCGCGTAAGAGCAAGGGGCATTTTCAGGAACCCTTTTTTCCACTCCCGACGAAACGGGCTCCAGGCTCGATTCGGTACGGTATGATTGGGTTTTACAGCGGTCGCACAATTTGAACTCATTGATTAGTGCCGGGGGTGGCTTGTGGAGGGCGCTGGTGCCTAACACAGCCCGACACAGTTTCAACCGTTTCCTACGATGCGCGCAATCTTACGGTCAATGCTTGTTCCAGAGTTCGAGTCGAAGTGCAAGATAGTACAGGAATAAAAAAATAACTCTAATGAAACGATAGAGGTGAGGTGTGAAAGAAGCAATTGGGAGGGTGGAAGAATGGTAACCAATCGGACCCATCGGAACATCGGCCACAGCTTCAATCACGTTTTCTGCCGACTGGCGTCGCACCGAAGATCTACGACACCATCGCATGCATCGTGTGCACGACCAACAGGCTCCAACAGATTGCATCCCGATGCATCCGTTCCCCAAACCGGTGGTGGCCACAGGAAGGGGTGAGGAAAAGGGCCTACTTTACCATATGGCTGTTGGCGCCTGTAAAAACTCCGATCGAACGCGAGACTCCCAACGTTCTCCCAGCTCGTCGTCAAGCGACGAACCCGAAGAGAGTGTTCTTTCTAAGAGGCTCCACCGCATTCTGTTGCTTTCTTGTTTTTGTACCTGCCCTGACCGAAAAGCGGCTGCAACCGATAAGAAAGACAAGTGCAGCTACAAGCGGCCAACCTTCGGTGACATACGAAAACCGAAAACCACCAAGCCTTCCTCTCGGGAAGCTCTCCTCAATTTTTTCACAACGTCTTCCTTGCTCTTCTGCCATAGATCTCAGGAATTCGGCCCCCTGCTGGAGCGTTCCAAAATCGAGCCCCCTCGAGAGTTGCGCGGTCCTTTCCTCCCGTCCCGTATTGCTTCGTGAAAAATCGCGAATCGTCTTCAGGGGCAGGAAATAAAAAATTCACCCCATGTAACGTCACATGTGAATCGTGATGAAAATCCGATATGAATCGTGTTAGGCCGCGAACACATTTTACTCTGCTTTTCGAGGGGGGTGGTTCGGGTTGGAGGAAGTTTGTACGATTTTCTTCCGCCGTTATCCTTTCTTCTCTCCAATGTCGTTTGCCTTCTCGCATCTTTCTGGCACTGTGAGCTAATGTTGGTCAAGATCATGACATAAACCACGATGTGGTGGCAATAAATAAACTTTATCGGAGGATAATGTAAACTCTCAAAATCATTCAGTACTGGAAGTAATTTAATTGAAAGCCACACATAAACAAAATGAATCAAGTTATTCACCGTATGTCAAATTATTTTATTTCAAAGCGTTGGATTCAGCAAAAACTTTCAAGCATTTGCGTTCTTCAAATTTTTACTGATCCATGAATTAGTCAAACCTTTTTTAAATGATGCTGTTGAGAGCACTGTCATTCGGACTGTTTTCAACTAACACAACCAGTTTTATAAGTATATGTGCAATTATTAGGGTTAAATTTTAAATCAAATTTTGAATCCAATTTCAAACATCTAAACAAATGATAACAGATGTTTTGCGACAGTTCAAATAATCACTGTCCTTTTCACTGTCACTCACTTAAACTAAATCAAAGTTTAAAATGATGTCTAACAATAATTGAAATTGTTGTCCAAGATTCTGCTTAACAATGTATCGTAGATTACTTTTATGAGATTCAAACTTCTGTTGTCAAGATGATCTATGCCAATAAATCATCAGGATTCAGATTTCATGAAAAATGTTCTTTAAATCAGTACCAATGTTTTTTTTGCCTCCTTCAGAACACTCTGGTAGCTATTTTTTTATTTAATCGTCAATGCAAATACCTAAACTATATTTTTATTTATTTCAGAAGGACAACCTGGCTATATTACTACTAAACTATATTTCAAAAATAGCTAGTCATGCTTTGGATATGAAAAAGTAATTTTATTTATTTTAAAATCTGTGTGTCACAAACACTGTTCATTGATACTTTCTCACTGATCTCAACCCTTGGTGTCACATTATGGACAAACAATTTGACCATCACTCCACCCACTGTTGACCGGAGCCCGAATTCAGAACGATGCACCAAAAAGGTCAGCGATCTTCAACTTCAAACGGCCAACGGTGCAGCGAAGATGGAGTGCACGGTGAACTACGGCACTTCGATCATCCCCTATTTATTCTGTATGCTCCTGGTGAATCATTCTAAAGGAAAAGGATCGAACTTCTCTCCCAAAATGTTTACTAGTTTTTTGCATCAGTGTACGTTTTGATTCCCTGCAGGGCCGATTTGGCCGCAAGTTGCTTTGCGCCCAAGCTGAAGCCTCTGTTCATCTTTCGTTTTGTTTTATCTAACAACGAGATTGTGTCACATCCCTGCGATCGAATTTCCTCTTCCCTTCTGGTGCTCCCCAACTTGTGTTATTATGTTTAACTCCCGAACCGGGCGGGAACGAAGTGAAAAAGAAAATTAAAACACGAACGGAACTTGCACGGAATATTAATAATAAATATTTAGTTGTAAAATGGCACAATAGATAAAGGCTGCCACCGGCATCAACACGATCGCCGATCGTGTTTGGATCCTCAGAGGGGGGGCCTTCATAAGCATGGGTGCCTGTGTGTGAGTATGTCTAAAGATATTATTGCTTACTTTATTGCCATTCATTTTTGCACTGTTGTCGTTTCGCTTTCATGCCTCCAGCGCGAGATGAATGAGATGAATCTCGTTAGGTGAAGAAAACGTAAAAAAAGCTAAAAAGCGTCTGCACAGACGCTCGCGTGGAAGGTTTGGCTGTGGGTGGTACAGCGGGTGCGCTCTCGCACCGATAAGCACCTTGGGAACGAAAATAAAACTAATGTAATTACGGTGTTTAAGATTAACGCTGCCCGATACTGGCTCACAACATCCGTCGTCGTGGCCGTTTGTCGTTCGCTAGCGACGCTCGCGCGAACGAAGCACATCGTGAAGAGATTAGAGGAGAGCTAGTTTGAGACATTAACATGCGCCCTCACGTCGTCCGATTAGCTTTCGAGGAAGCGAGGAGGTAGCAAGGCGATCATCACGCGGTGGAAGATCGGGGATTTTCTCACCTCTACCATGTGTTTGGGGCGCACAGTATCACGGATCAATTTTCACTTATCCCACCCGAGTCCTAAATTAAGGAGTACGCGTGAACGGAAGAAAGGTGCGAAACACCTAAAGCCTCTTCAAGCCGATACTGTCAAACAGCGTGGCCGCAGGAAAACTCGTGCGCCCGGTTTGTCTAAACTTCACGATCCACGTTCGTTGAAAAGGGAAATGGTTGAGCGCTCCTAAAAGGCCGGGGAACTTAACTATTTATTACCATAACGTCCCCGTTTTATCCAACAATGCGTCCCGCGTGAAGCAATAGTGTTACGCCAACGAAACGACACGGAAAATCGGCTGGTTGGAGGTTTAGTAAATGAGCGTACCGTGTCCCGAAAGGTTGAAGCGACTCCGATTTTCCCTCCTTTTGGGTCCTTCGCCATCGCGTTCAATCCACGGAGGGGTGTTATCCTGCGACGAATTTTATGCTACATTCTTTCGGTGGCGTGCAATCGCCACCACTCTCGCTTGGGGTCACCACGCGAGAATTCGCTCAATGCTCCCCACCCACCAAGTTGTTATGCTAATTGGCAGCGCCGCGAACGAGAGCATCTCCCATCGAACGCCAGCCGTCGACGTTCAGTGACCTCTATGTGCGAATGACCGACCGGACCGACCGGCAATGTTTGCCGCGAAGGGAGTGGAGTGGTTATGCGTCTAAGAAGCGCGGGAGACCGGGTTAGTATTTCACATTTGCACGTGGCCGTGTAAATCCGTTTCGTGCCGAAAATCCGCTCCACATCGGGCCCTTGGGGGAAAGGTCTGTCCAGTTCTCACCGTCTGAGGGTTGCGTTGCTTTAACGTATGTTTCTGCTTTTGTCCGATGGTACCACCCTTCCGCCGGAGTCCTTACCAAGCGGGCGCACGAAATCGAAGGCGGAAAAAGTGTAACACTCCGATTTCGAAATCTGATCCACTTCGCTTGATCCCATCCGAATGCGCGTATTAATGTAAATAAAAGTAATTGTCCAACCGTCGACGTGCGGGAAAGGGGCCGGCGTCCAGCATCGTGGGGTGAAATATGACTTGCCCTGGTTCGGGTTATGCTTCTTTTATAGACGGTGTGGGGTTTTTTTTCGGCACACCTCACTGTTGACTTCATTTTTCGAAGAGAGCGACTCAAGTTCGCTCCTTTTCTCTGGGATCCGTTTAATCTGTATCAAAATTGTAAGTACCTCGGTTATTTTTTTTTTCATTTTGACTTTTTACAAGTACCACCTACGGTTTTCATCACCTTTCACAAAAAGGTAACTGGCGAAAAAAGATGGAAAAGAAAACAAACTTCACAACCAGCCGCGTCGCAACGGCAAGCCCAACGTTTTTCGAGTACATTCTCCATGTGATTTTGGACCGGTGAAGCAAACAAAACAACTTAAACCAAACACCGAATAAAATAACAAATCTCCATCATCCCCGCCAGCGAGGCAAACCACGCACGGACAAACCGATTGCCGAGCGCCGTTGTGTGTGCAAGCATTAACTGTTGCACTCCCGATGGCAGGCCCGAAATTGCATTACTTGGTTACGAGGCGGGAGGCCATGGGAGGGCAGCTTTTTTATTTCTTTATTGGAGGTTGACGGAAGGAGACTGCAATCGGGAATCGATCGATCGAAGCGGGAGGTAATACGGTTTTTGGACCAGATTTCGATTTTGAAATGGGCCGCGGACCAAACCGGCGACCGTTGGAAGAAAGATAAAAACGTCATGTTGGGGGTAAAAATAGATTTAACAAAACCTTGATCCCGAATGATCCTTCGGGCAGGAAGGGTGGACCGAAAGGTATTACCAATCTCGAATGAGCACAATCGACATTGGGATCTGAATATTACTCACCATATACTCACCTCATGTGGCTCATGACAAAAGGCGTGCGGTTTTCGAGGTGGTACGAGGATGCCAAGTGGTGATCGAAGTAGCGTTTTACGTAGGTCCTCTCTGGGGAGGACGAACAATAAAAGAGTAAGACGCAGAGAGAAAGACAGGGACAGAACACTGGTGGTGATGCAAAAGGACTGCAACGGCGAAGAGACATAACGGATCCGAATCCCTCGCTCACGGGGGAACCCGTTGCAATAAAAATCACACAGATCATAATAAAATCATAATCGTAAAATTGTTCCAAAGTGTATAAAGTCGCTGCGCTGTCTCTGGTCGAACCGGAGCTTCCTCCGCATGACTTTGCCGGCATTATTTCCAGTCTTTCGTTTCCTTTTTTATTCCATTCGCTTTCCGTATCACGAGTACTCGGACTGCGAGTCGGACGCCTCGAAGGGAGGAAAATGGTACTGAACAAAGCTGACTCGAGGGGGAAAATCGGAAGAAGGCAAAGAAAACAACCAACGCCAGCCTGCATCTCCCGGAACGGGCGCGAGTGTTGGCAAAAGTTTATTAAAACGAACGTAATCACGGGCCACAAAACTCGCCAAAAACACAGCCAACCACCCAGCGGGAATGGGCCACCCGAGCACGCAAGAGAGAGGTGCATCGGATCCGATCGATCGGACCACATTTGGGTGCAAATGAAAGTAGATTACCTCTTTTTTAATGGTGGTCCATTGCATCGGGCGGACCAAGACGCGGGGTAAACGTAGGAGATTCGAAAGGAATTATTCAAGAAATGGAATATTTTGTTTGTCTTTCGGCAGTTCAATAACAGTGCTTGTATTAATTGAGTGATTCCATAATGAAGTCGTTTATTAGGAAAATATCGAATGATGATTGACTAAATAAATTAATGCTTTTTATGATACTGATCGTTTATCTTCAAATAACATTTACAATTTTATGGAAAATATTTTGGCTGAAAAAGTTTCTTTAAAAACTATGTCAGGTAACCAGAACACAAATCGTACCCAAAACATGGTTCATAAAATCTTTACTGAGAAATTATGTCCTAGGCTGCTGGTTGAAATCTGGAAAAATACGCAAATTTTGGAACCGCGTTTACTAAACAAAATAAACAGATAATACATTTTGGAAGTATGGACCACATCAGTTGCAAAAAAAAATTTAAAAAAAACAAAAACAACCTACCTAGAATGAAATAAAAAACTTGAAACAGATCCTTCCTGAATAAAATATATTTCCGCATAGAAAGATGTTTTAGTTACTATGAAATAATAATGCTAAAGTAAGTCGATTAGCTTGTTAATCAAAATTAGCTAAAGTTGTCATTTAGTAGGGTTCGAAAGATTCTACAAATAATTTAGTGGAAATTCGTTCTCAACAGTATCAGTTACTCAACAGTCAAATAATATGCTAAAAGAGAATTTGACTGTGTTAAACATTTGGTTGGCAAAACATAAATATACCAATCAACGCTTGTTATGTGTTGTTCTTGATATTTTTCTACGAAAACATGAAAAAATAAATTATAAAAAAGTGGAATATCAGCTGAATTAATTCTACATTGATTTAATCGAGCAAAGGTTGGAAAAGCATGACACATTTGGGAGCCTATATCAGTAATAAATCTGTAAAAGTGAATGTAGTAATGCTGTATGCAAATTTATTTAGTTTTTTGCCGTTTTCACCCTAACTATGAACTTAGGCTCTCATATTTTCTTCTCCCCAATCTACCATACCGTTTACCGAGGGCAACTTTTTCAAAAGAAAACCACCCAATGATTTTCGTGCGTGTTGACTATTTGCCCTAAAAAATAAATTGTTTCTGAAGAGAGTTACTAGGTGGTGTTCTGAACCTCTAAGAAGCTTGATACTTGATAAATCTCTCACATCGCTCGAGCTCGAGAAGGAATAAAAGAAAACAAGAGTAAATACGGCAATCGATATTTTTGTCCACCCCTAGTGGGTTACGTTTTTACTTTTGGAGTAGAACAATTTCGCGGTGGTAGCGCGTGTTTATACAACCTGTTGGACGACTAGGATGAGGCAAGGGTGTTCTGAGGACCTGCCGTGATTCGGATTGCGTTTCGAATGGGCTCCCTTTTCTGCCAGAACAATTCATAAGAGCGTGTGTTTTACTCCCGGCGAAAGGTACCACCACGTACCGCATGAGAAACTTTCGCGTGAAGCCCCTAGAGTCCGAGAGGTGGCGTCAAAGGTGGGCTCTGGCACAGCCGCCCTTCGGCGGTTCACTTCGGGCACTCTTTTGTGTTTTGCTCGCACAAATCGCGAATTGGCGTGATTTTGCCCCCAGCTCCGGCTCATTCAGCTTCTCGTGCCGCGGCGTCCCATGCATCGTCGGTAGATGAAATCAGCAACCGATCGGGTTAACAAAATGGCCCAGCACCCTAAAGGGGGGCAGCGCCGGTAAGCATCTACCCCCACCCAAGAGCGCGGGGTTGAAGGATCCCGGCCACGAGAACGGGTGAACCGAGGAAAAACGAAAAGGCAAAACTGGATTTCTTCGGTCAGGATTTTTCGCTGGAAATCGTCATTCACGTGACGGCAGCTCACCGGCCCTAGACGGGGGTTTGAAGGCGGGAAGGGTGCACGCCTGGGCAGCACGGTGCCGTTTGATGGGAAGCAGTGCGATTCTCTTCGCTTGGATCTTCAAAACCGATCATCTTTCGCACGCAGCGACAGGAACGGGCAGCCGGCCAGAAGGCAGCCGTACTTTGAAGCACCCGATCGGTCGGACGGTTACGTTTCCTTTACGCTTTTCGCGAGAGCAAACCGCGGCTGTGTTGCGGGAAAAATTTGGAGGAACCGGGATCGGGAAAAGGGTGAGAGCTAGCGGCCAGCGGGATCAGCGGGAGCAGGTTATCTGGCGTTTGTTTTTGCTTTGCCGTTTATCGGGCAACCCTTTTCATTTCGCTCGGTGTCGCCGTCTCATTTAAACGCTCCCAGGATCAAGGGCTTCGTGTAGTTCAAATCCGCTTCTTTCGCAGTGCCTTGCTTTTTGTTCCTCAATGTTATTTTTGGCACAGACACGGACTCCTTGCTTCAGTTTCTTCATTCCCTGCTTCCCGCTGCTTCCTGTTGCCAATTTTGATGAGTGTTTTTCTTCCACTATCAGCCCTGCTTGCTCCTTCTTTCCTTCTCTCTCGGTGATTCTCTTTTGAAAATCATTTCGATTTATTAAATGCCTACCTTTCGCCTGAAAAGTGCATCGGTGAACGGTGATGGAGGATGATGGATCTTTCTACCGCCTGCAGGAAGGACGCGCTGCGAAATGCCCGCCGAGAACTGGATTTCCTGTGCGCCTTTTGCCATAGTTTCGGGCGCTTAGCTCGCTTTAGTTGGCTGTTGTTGTGGTGGGCCTTTCCAAACACCGTTTTGATTTGATGACTCTTCCACGGTTCTTCCCCTCCCTCTCCGGTCTCGGGTGGAGAAGAGTGAACTGAAGGGATGCCGGAGCGATTCAGACGCGAAAACGTTTCGTGCCGTATCACAATCATAATTTTCTTTTCGTTTCAGCACTAAAACCTGTTCCATCGCAGTCAAAGAGTTGGCTGCCTGGCTGCACAAGGTTGCACCTTTAGAGCCAACAACTGTTGTGCGTACTACCATTCGGTGTGTTCCTGTGTGTATGTGTTTTATCCTTCATCCTGCTGAACCTACGTCTACTACTAGCCATCAATAACGCCACACTAATAACAGCAATAAGGACGCTTGGGAGATAAGCCTTCGGGCGACGCAACCGAGACTCCGGAGGTTGGACGCTAATTCGGGACTACCGAAAATCATCGAGCTGCTTCCGTGTGTGCCGCTCGAGGGCTATTAGTGGCGAAAGATTATCTCTCGCTGCGTCGGGATAGTCCAGACGAAGAAAGTCTTCGTTGCGTGTGGAAGGACAGTCAAGAAAACGAAAAAAAATTAAAGATGCATCCCATCAGAACGCAACTTTATCTTCGACCGAGTCCCGAAATAATTGGCCTCAACGATTCTCAATGAATTCAACTTCGGTCTTCGGGCAAATCAGACACGAACGCTCGGGATATTAAATGCAAATGCGATGTCTAGAGAAAACTCACCGAGAAAAGAGCCGGCATGCCCATGAATGAACGTGGACACACGTGGAAGGTTTCAATGGATTTTACTGGGTTGGCGTGATATTTTTCCTGCTCGACATTGAAAATTGCCTCCAGGAAATTGGCCAGCCCTTTGGCAAGGCCCTTTTCGCGGGACCAGGCCACTTCCGGTGTTTTCCTAACGGTTGATCTTTCCTGCTGCGTAAAGGGGAAGAAGACCTGCTCGATGGTAAAGATTTATTTATCGGCTCAGCATCGATTGATTGACCGTGAAATGCGCAACAGACGCTTGCGGCCATTGGGAAACGTACCACCGCTCACACCATCTGTCTCTACTTGTTCCACGGCGCTCCGAAGTTACGGAAGCTGCCGGCTCACGCTCACACAATCCCAATATTCGACATGTGCAATCGACCGAAATGCACAAGGTGCCTTAATTTACATTCACCCCGGAATCGTTCGCGCCGTTTCGATCAAAGCGAAAGCAAGTGAGAGGTTTGCGTAGTAGGGGCAAGGGGTCGATAGGCAGCACGGAACAAATCTCCAAATCCGACCAAATGCTTCCCGCCCGGGCACTTGATTAAAGCGGAACATTCAATCCCGATCAAGCACACAAAAATGATCTAATAATTTACATCGAATCGTCCCACCCCATTTCGTTCTTTTCTCCCTCATTTTCATCACCCACCTAACCGAACCCCGAACGATCGCAATCGGAAGCAATGGATGAATAATAAAAATGTTTCCCACTGATCCGAGCACGTTCATCCGGTTTGCCGCGACGAATCTCGTCATCATTGATTTGGAAGGGATTATGCCGAAGTGTGTCTTCTTTTCTGATTCCTCGACAGGGAAACACGAGGGGAGGATATATGCGAAGGAACAAGTGGCATGAATAGGGGTGGATGAGAATTGAAAGGGAGGAAAAAAAGCAGGGAAATAAATTTATGTTTGTAGGTCAGGAAAAACAAATGTCCCTCTTCGCCTTTGATTGCGTGAGCGCAGGCTGGCGGATGTCCGTTTTCCGGATGATAGAAAAGGATAACAGTACCGGAAATATTTCGTTCTTTCAATTGAAGGATTAAAGTGCTGTGACTATCAAGTGAAGTAATAACTGAAGCTCTTGATAAGTTAAGCAACCCAAAAATGATTCACTAAAAACTGCACACACATAATTTGAATTTTATTTTAAGTGAAAATGATATAAAGTCATGATAAACTTTGGGCATAATATCGAACGCATCTAGTTTTGAGTTCGAAGAATTTAAAGAACTTATCAAAAAAGATTCAATCCAAAGGATGAAGAAATAAAAAATAAAAAATAGCAGTTGTCATTGATAAAATTAATTAATTTTATGATTATCAGGTCTGTTGCATTACTTAACGTTTTCAGAAAAAAAGAAATAGCTGTTGTAATTCGATCGAAGGAAAGGATGTCAAAAAAACCGCGAAAAGATCTAATCGAAAAGAAAAACCACGGATCGTTGACAACAATTTCGTCAACAACAAATAACTCGCACGCCGGTGAGTGGCCTTTTTGACTCCGCCCACCGCGCAGCGCGTGAACCGGTAGTTTGACCTCGAGAAATCCTCGGCGAACCGGTAATTTACCATCGGGCCAAGGACATCGAACCGGTAATGGCCGGGAGAGTGACAGAAAGAGCAACCGGTAGAGATCTCGACGAGCGCCTCGAGCGGTTCAACGTCGCCGCGGGACGTTTCGGAAAACAGTTCTCGTTTTACCGCTGGTTAGTGGATATCGTCCGAGCAGCTACGGAACGGCGGAAAAGCCCGCGTGTCTAGCGTCATTTCGCGTCAAGTGTGGGAACCGCGTTTGGCCCCCGCGAGCCTTTGAGGAACCACCGTGAGACGGTTCGTGATCGTTCCGTTGGCATTTATTTACCTTCTCTTTGGGGCTCCCGGGATTCGTTTGTGATTCACGTGATTTGTTGAGGGTTTTGTGACTTCATTGTGACAAGTGGAACCGTGTGTATGTTTGACTGCGGTACAGATTTCAACATTTTTTCTTTCCAACCAAGCAAAGCATGCCTCGATAGATTTGCCTACAGAGAGCGATAATGGCAGTACAATCGTAGAAAAATAAAGGAGAAGCTTGAAAAGATTTTCTTGTGTCGGTGGGAACCTACGAAGGCAAAAACAAACAAAGATTTGTGGCGTGTTTGGGGGCAGCATTTTGCTAGTAACAGAAGTAAAAAAAATACTCCAACAACGTGAGCACGCGAGAATGCCGGCACTGCGGATTGTGTGACAATAATCTCAACCATAACTAATAAATTTATTAGAATATCCGTTCGCGTGATAGTGTGGACTGTTGGTTCTTTTTCCCATTCTTTCTTGTGGATCGCTTCTTTTCTTTTGTTTACCCTTTCGTGTGGTTATCGTGCGGTCAAATTTGCCTCCCAGTGATGGCAACCTTTCTAGTTTGTGTGCCTGTTTGTGCGAACGTGTGTGTGTCTCCCCCCATGAATGTTCCCGTTAAGTTACGGCCAATCGGTCTCTATTGTGCGTTGGTTTCCTTTTCCGTCCGCCACAACGAATGGACGCTTCGAGCGACGACGCCCGGGAAGTGATAAAGTAGTGGATTAATTGCCCGATCGACTGTCCGATCTGCAGCATCCCTTACCGATCGCTCGGTGTCGGAAACGGAACGGTGTGCCGATAAAGCGGGTGGGGCTTGGGAACGAGGGGAATTGTGTGTTGCCGACGGCAAATTGGGGATACCGTTCGCTCCGTTTGTGGTAGACGTGATTTGATTTCCGCGAATCCGGCGTGGCTGCTCTGTTGCCTCCGATTGGCTTGGAGTGGCCGTGCAGCATCCAAGACCCTTTTCTGTTTCTACCAACACGCACACGCCCGGGAAGAGCTCCCTGCTAATGAGCGGTGTGCTAATAAGCAATTGTTAAATTCTGTTACAAACCAAACCGAACGAACAAGTGTTTGCCTCTTGGTGAGAGAAAAGAAGATTAGAATGTGTGTCATTGTTGCCGGAGCGGCTTTTCCCTCGATTTCATGTCATTTGTGTTTCAGGTTTTCTTTATCATTTTCCCTTCTGTAATCCACCAGTGTTTCACCAGTTAATTTAAAAACAACCTTCAGAAGAAGAAATTTAGCCCCAAGATAACAAACAAGGTGGTGGTGGAGTTGTGCGAAACGGTGCAGGAAGATATGATTATGAGTGCTTTTGGCGGTGCTTTCGGAATGTCTCACGCGGTGTGACTCGTGCAGTGCAATTGCAGTGAAAGGCACCGAGTTTTGGTTTTATAAATTTTATTTGGTGGAGCTTATATTCGCCCGTGGTGTGCATTATCGTGAGTGCAGCGGTGGCGTGCGCTGGAAAAGTTGTCCCGCCAAACCGATGATATGACGCAGTGGTCGCCACCGAAACGTGTGAAAGTGATTTCAAGTGCCGCAAAGCCCACGGAGGAGTGGTGAGCAAGCGAAAAGGAAATTAAAGCAGGAGGCTCAATTATTTAAGCCAAGGTCCACACGGTCTGTGTGTGTGTGCGTGCGGGCGTGAGTGTGTGTGTGTGTGGCGTGTGCGTGTGACAGTGCGTGTAAGCTAGTGATGAAAGAGTATCCTGCCGCAGTGACCGTTCGAAACGCAGCGACAATCGGTACTCGTGGCGGCGCATCGTCGACAGGATAATAGTGGCCAACGCGACCGGGGCAGGATAAAATAGTAGTGCAACACGGCGCACTACAGGAAGTCGGAAGTGCCCAGAGTGGCCTCAGAGTGAAACGGACAGCAGAACGCAGCGAAGGCCCGCAGGAAGGCGCTCGCGCACGAACGCGGAAAAAATGGGAATCGGCGACCTCTGCTCGTGGACCAGTGTCGTCGTATTTCTCACCGCGATCTCAATGGTAAGCTAACGATCAGTGTGTATACACACGTGCACACGTACACCTTATCCCCCAAACTGGCCATCCCTCCCGGGGGCCGGGGAGGATGTCGTCCCCTTTTTCTGGACGTTCGATCGTCCCGTTAGGCTGCTCAATCGCCGATCGAGGCGGAATATTGCTCCCACGGTCCCGTGGAGGTTCGTCACTTGTGCCATCGTTCGCGTTTAACGTTTTTATTTCCTTCTGCGTCCGTCGCTAGCTCACTCCCTCTCCCTCGCTCTCTCTTCTTCGATCTCTCTCTCTTGCGCTCTGTAGCGTTCGTACTCGCGCTTCTTTGCTTGTCGCACCAGAAGACATGTTCTTCTGGTAGGCAAACGGACGGCGAGGCGATGCTTCGTGGAAATAAAACATCCATCGCATACTTTTAAACAAATCCCCTTCACCGCTCTCGCGCGGTCTAATCGCGCGCTCCGTTGCGTGCCATCCGTCGCGCGGATAAGAAAGTAAAATTTCAAACACCACCACTCGGAATGGTTGATTTGTGGACCGCTTGCAACCCCGTGTGTGAATGAACAGTTACGTGTCCCCCTCATTTCTCACCCTGTCCCCCTTTCGCACACGATCATCTTATCAATATTTAATTCAGGTTTTATCCTCGTATTACACCTTCTCTCACTTGCCAGATGGAAGGTAAGGGGGCTTTTTGCCTCTTCTACTGCGCTTTTGCTACTGCTCTTTGCTGCGTTTGCGCGATGATGAATGCACACACGAGGTTTGGCGGTTTTTGGACGATTCGTATGACGTGCCTCGGCCTTTTAGTTTCCCGTTCACCGGTTCGCTCGACGAGTCGTCCGGGGTGCTGAAGCCCATTTGAATATTAATGAAGTGTGAGAGAGTGATTTGGAGCGAATAATCGCAAAATTGGTTCCTTCTGCCTCCCAATGCCCTCCCCTCGGAGGGTTTCCTCAGCACAGGTGCTCGAGGAAGATGCCACCTTTCGCTGACTTACATTTACACCAGCACCTATCGATCACATTTCACCGCGCACAAACCAACGCTTGAAGTTTTTTTCTTCGTTAGCTTCTTTTCCGCCTTGCGGGCTGAAATTGGAGTGGTTAGGCAACACTTGAGACGATTAAAGACGATTAGCTGGCTACTGGCTGGAGTTCGACGACTCGGCAAAAGGGCCGCGACAGATTGCGGACTGCGACGGATAAGGATCGGTGGCGTTTGGGATTATGCCATTAAAATTAATCATAGCCCACGCCGTGCATTACTTCCCCTCCACCTCCGAAAGAGCCTCCCTTGAGCCATTGCCATTCATTGGCATGCAAATTGATTTGATTAATTGTCCATTCCTTTAGCGTGTTCTTCATTTCATTACAGAAAAATCCATCAATTAACTCGTACATTCGTTTTTAATTAACATCGGTTGTGGGGAAGCGCACATTAATGTGCTACATGGCTATTATTCGTCTCCCCCTTTTTTCCGATACCCTAAATGGTGCTTTACCGATAATAGGAACATCCTAGAAAAGCGCATAAATTAAACGTTTTTATGCAAACCTAATAACGGGGTTTATTTATTGGGAGCTTTTTCTTCTCTTTTGCACGACGGGTTTTTAGTGACAATCCAAATCCTTTTTATGTGTTTTGACATTTGCATCACCGAACATCTCCCTCAGCTGATCATCATCCTTGAGGACAAGAAGAAAAAAAAGATCGAGGCAACACAAAGAAAACATCAGCTCATAGATAAATTCCAAAATCCATCCAATCAATCACCAGCGTTTTCCAATCGTGCGACTATTTTGACTCTTCAGGCCGTGATGACATCGAGTTGGAATTGTTTTTTATGCGTTTCGGGGCCTTTTTTCCGTCCCCCTCCCCTCCGCACCGTAGCGAGGTATCGTAAAAAAGCGGCCAATTTATCCTGTTCGTCCGCGGAGATGCTTTAAATACCACAGTTGGTGAAACACAAACACTCGCACACAACCAACACCCGGATAAGAGGGAAAAAACAGACACCACCTCTAACGCAGCTCGCACATTGGTGGAAACCTTTCGAATATTTCAAACAATTTGGCGGGTGATTTATCGTGATGTCTTGCCGACATCGACACAGGCTCCGACATCGGACGCGAACGGGTCGAGCAGTCGAAACTGTTCGCCTATATTTAACGTTTGTGACCTGCGAAAAAGAAAGAAAATCTTACCATCGTTGGACGAAGGAAGTGTTTTTGGGATCAGATTTCGGTTTTTCGACCCAGGCAAGAGTGTGTGCTGGTGTTCTTGGTGGGGTTTTTGTGTACGGAAACGTCGAAAAAATACACCTTAATGAATTAATCGCATAAGATTTGTCTCGATTATCTAAAGGAGTCACATTTTTAACGAGAGGTTAATCATACCCTTCTCCGTTTGGCTGTTCGTTTGGCGAAAATTGTATCAAATCGCCCATTAATTAGAGAGCGATACGAACGACACTAATGCAGCGATTATCAAATTAATGCCGACTTATGACCGGAGGTTTATTATATCTCTAAATGTGCAACAGATACAACCTTCAGTCCACACCACCGTTCGACATCCGATTCAAACAAGTCAAACTCTTCGTTGGCCAGTTTGGGCAATTGTCACCAACATGACACACACTCTTGCTCTAAAGACGCTGATCCCCTCAGGTATTGAGCCTTGAAAAGTGAAGGAAAAGAAATAAAAGTCCAAACGTTGCAAACGGTGGTCTATATTAAAACAAAAGCGAATGACATCGGTCCGGCATGCAGAAGACCGACGACACCGGGGGACGAACGGTCGTTGGATTTCGCTCCGGTGCGAGATAAATAATGAATAATTTCCTAATTAGTGGACCGTTCTCTCGGGTTTTGCTTCCCGATCTTGCGGGTTTTGCCGGGCCGGGAACAACACTACCAGCCTGTCCGATCGATCGTCGGCAGGCGGCATTGCGATGCTTTCCGTTTGTCTACGTCTCCATTTTGGGGACGCATGCGTTAGGGAAGCTTCCAATTAAAAGCAGACCACACCGCTTCAGCGATAGGGCTTCCACGATGATTCCTTCCCGGCACGATGACGTTGATGATGATGGTGATGGGTTCCTGCGTTGCTCGCAACTAGGTTTCTGTGCTTTCCGAACCCGATCACGTTCGATCACGGTCTCGGGAAGTTGGGCCATTCTTTTCTCTTTTTACTTTTATCCCTCAACACGCACATCAGTGAACGAAGCCCCTTTTCCTAGAACATGACATCACCCGGGGATGGTTTTTGGACCGAAATGCCGGCCACCCTAATGTTCGATGGATAAAATCATAAAATAGCTCTATTAATTGTGGTCCGTTCTCGCAGCGGGCTTAGGGCTCGAGTTAAAGTGTCATCCAACCGAGCACACAGCAACCGATCGGCTTCGTGTGCTTGGGACGAGGAACCTCGTGTTCGATGAAACCGATCCCGAAATGACCTGAGAGACAGCTAAAACAAACGAGATGTTTAAAAATAAAAATAAAACAAACTCGAACGCATACAACCCGACGAACATTCAAACAAGCTCTGGCGAGGGCAGAACGGATTCGGAACCCCATTCCCGGGGCGTCCGGTTGATGGCTCGACGAGCCATTGATTAATAGCGTCCTATCGGGTTTGGAAATGTCTTTTCCCGCGACACTGGAAGCGGAATGGGGACGGGAAAAATGGGTGAGAGTGGGCGCGGATGGACGGATGGACGGACGGACGGATGAATCGATGGACGATATCGATTTCACTCGCGATTCGAGTGTCTTCCTCCGGAGTGTTTGACGCGATTGTTCGCCCCATCCGTTCGGAGTTGGCAGACGGAGTTCTTTTTCGGTTTCGGTGGTTGTTTCGTTATCGTGTCACCAGCATCGCGATCGCCATCATCCGCTTCCCTTTGGCTATCCTTTTCTTCCGTCCTCCATCCTGCCCTCCTCTGATGGCCACCTAAACGTCTTATCAGTGCGCGGTGATCTTGAAAATGAAACGAAAATTTTGTCGATCTTTACGGTGCCGGAGTTGTCCAATGTTGAACAAAGTGGTTTTTTGCTCGACCCTCTCCCCAACGCAAGCCATCCCATCCATCGCGGGTTTCGATGCCGGAGGCAATCGGTATCTACACTCGGGCCTTTTCCCCGCGCAGTTCGCCTAACATTTACCGAACTTCCATTTGCTTATGCACAATCGAGCATCTCCGCGGACGCTTTGGTTTGTCTTCGTTTCGGTGAAATATTGATAGCGATGGCAATCGACGCCGATGTGCGATACCTGTGACGGGCTGACGGTGTGATCGAACGAAACGCCACCATCCACGGCGGTGATCGATGGATCCAGTCTCTGCCCAGTCCGGGGTCGGTTCTAGGATTTTCGCGTCACCACCAGCTCTAGCCGGATCGGCCGTTGCTTGATCTATTACCCCTCGTGTCCTCGGGGCTCGATTTCAAGGCCCTCATTCGGGTGCCACATTAATTTGGAAGCCAACGATGTTTATTTTTTCCTTCCTGTAAAACGCGAAGCCCGCCATCTCGAACGACTCGCATTTCCTTTGCGAGTGAAATGGAGGCCCATTTTCCGCTTCTTTTTTTAATTAACTTACTGGACCACAAAGAAGAGTTTAGGAACTTACGACGTGATTTTTGCTCATTATTCTGAACTTCAGTACTCGCAACATAAATGTATTGAAAGCGAAGATCTTTTACAACTCCAATATGATTGTGTATCGAAACAAAATTAAAACACCCTCCTTCATCATGATCGGGTATTGGATGCACGAGGTTTTGTCCTTCAAGCAAAGGTGGCCTAAAAATCCACTCCAATCTCTCGACGTTGGTCCGGCTCTTCTGTTGTTACATGTTTTGATTCCAGGTTTTTTTTAACATTCCTCTTCTTCCTCGGAAATCCCGCCGTGCGCTCGAGCCAGTCTGGCAAGATGGGTAAAGATTGTAATTTTATAATAAGATCATGCCCACCGTCATTGATTGCATTATTCGGCACTAATTGAATCGGTGAATTATCATCTCGCCGCGCTCGTCCATCCGTCCGTTTGGCCCGGTTTTCGTGTTTCCCTTTCGATCGATCGGAAGGAAAATTGGAACAAAACTAGAACGAACACATCGGGGCCGATGGGTTTTTTTTGTTTGTTTGCTTGTTGGCGAAGGGTTTTCTGGCCGTTACCGCGTGCGTTGCGTGTTTCTAATGCTTCCACACAACAACATAATGCCTGGACCGAACCGGTTCAAATCCGCATCTGATGGGCAGGGATTGCTCCGCCACTCACTCGTGCGTTTTCGTTTTGTTTGTGTGGTCAATCTCATAATTTCTGGTGAAGGAAGCACAACTACACCAACCGGAGGAGTTACAAAAAACCGTCGACTCATTACGAGTGTTGTGTTTTGGTGTTTTCGTTTTGTTTCCCTTCGATCGCGATACGTAGGTTATTTTTTCATTTCTGTTATATATGATTATTTCTGCATCGCAGAAGGAAACATGCTTGCTGCCCTATCGATGCTGCACAGATTCGTTTTCGCGCTCGGTTCGAAAGAAGGCAAGCATCGGCCTGGCATTTTGGGTCTCGCTTTGCTTTACCCTTGCTCATCTTAAAATAAGTTTTCGTGAGCCTTTGCCGGCTTCGATAAGTTTCCATTCCTTTTCTTTTAACACACTCTTGCCCGTCCTTGCACCCGCGCGTTCGCATGTATTCCTCCCCCAGGGGAAGGCGCTTTGGCCGGCATTGTCCGGTATTTTCGATGGGCTGCGCCACGATTTTAATTTTGCGCGTCGTTACTGCCCCCTTTGACAGGCGGGAATGGATATGCCCTCTCGGGCAACCGGGGGAGGAGGGTTGGGGTTGCGGATTTTGCGAGCCAAAAGGACGGGCGGAAGAAATGCCGACCCAAAACGGCTCGTCCGTGCTGTGTATCTGACCGTTGCGGCCGTTTTCGCTTTCCGAGACCTCGGCGTTGGCTTTAATTTTATCTTAATTAGAATCTTCGTTCTACTTTTGCTTCCCTGGCGTTCTTCAGATTTCGGTATATTTTTTATTTATTTCTCTTGCGTTTGAGATTCTTTCCGTTTGCCGATCTTTGGTGTTTCTGGTTCGATCATTCGTCTCGGCAAAACAGAACTATGAAGCGGGCGTTTCGCAACCTTGGCTGTGATTGCCTAATGAAATGGATTGGATAAATTGAATCGACGGACTTACGAACAGAATCATATCTGCCTGCATTAGCTGAGAGGAAGGTGAAGAAAAATAAACAGGTATTGCTTATTAGGAAGTTCAATTACTTTTGCACGTACTTGATCCTGCACACGTCATTTCTCAGTGTGCGAAAATGCAATTCAGAGATGTGTTGAAAAAGAAGCTTCACAAACGAACATGGCATCATCCTTGATAACCAAACAAACATCCCACTCAAAGGAGTAGCATTCCTCCGCGTGACTCATCTTGTGGCGGGGACTTCCAAGGGGTGATCAGTTGTGATCAGTTATCAAAATAAATCACATCCTCTTGAAATACTCAAAACATCAGCCGTCGCGGCAGAAACTCCTTTGCTCGTCATCGCCGGTCAATCATTTCGACTTGCTTGCAAATTTACCGTGATACATTCCTGTTGTTTCTTCTCGTTTTTTTTCCTTTTATTGATTTTATTGCTGTATAAACAACGATCCCGATCTTCATCGATCGGCCCGAAGCTCCGAATGGCCGGTCTCCATCTCCGTTCAAGGATTCCTCCCCGCAAGGTGTTGTAAAGATATAAAATTTCATTTAATTAGATGCAATTTTGAATGTTGCGTGGAACGTCGGGCGAACTTACAATAAAATCGTTCCCCCACGGACGGCATCCATCGAGGGAGGGACGGAGCTAAATTTGTATGACGCTATGTTTGCTTTGCATTTTTCTATGCTTTCCTTTTGCTTGTGGCATTTCGTCGCTGTATCTTAGAGTTTTGCAAAATGCAACGATCGTTCGAGCTTGCTTTGTTCCATCTGGTGGTAGGTGGATATCGCCGCCTGATCGATGATCGGTCCCGGTGCGGATGTCTCCAGTTTGATTGTTCCGCCAAGATATGGCACATTTTTCTTCCTCCACCGTTGGAGGGAAGAGAAAAGAGACGGTGAAAATAAAAACTAGCCAAACAAAAGCCCAAAAGCAACCAAACGATCGCATCGGAAGGGAAGTTAAAAGATGCTGCAGAATATTTTATAGTACTCACAAACACACACAGACTGACACACAGCGCACCGCATATCTTCGGGCACAGGCATGCACATCTTTGGCGAGATCTAGCCTAGAGTTGGCGAGTCGGGAAAATATTGATAGAATCAATATGCAAAGCAGATGTGCGCTAATTTCCGAACCCGCCGAGGAACGGCCCGTGGATGATCTCCCTGTCCTGGTCGGGCGATACAAACATGTCGCCAAAGGTTTCCCGTCACACATTGCGACAGCGATACGCTTGCCCTGAGAAAGCGCCGAACGAAAAAATTGCCAACACAATAAACTTTGTACCATTTTTTTTCGTTCGACTCGGCTACAAAATTCCACGCTGAAAAGAAGTAAAACCAAACTAACTCATTGATGCACACAAATACATCTTGCCAAGCGATGAGCTGGTTCGATCGTTTGGTTGGGGTTAGTTTTATTTGTATTTTCCGCATCTACTTTTCCGAATTCTTAGCCTTTATCTCGTGTCCTCATTCGTCGGTCGGCAGGATGAACCAGAGATTTCGGTCTCGATCTCGAGACAAAGTGCGAGTCCACGTGGGTTACTGCCGTGGCTCTGGGTGAAGTGGTTCACTGATCGATCGCTTAAGATCTTGTCGCTAGACAGTGGGAAGCTACAGGAACTAAAAACCCTTTGCTTAAGGCTTCTCCAGCTGGATTAACCTTTGCGCCGTTGGCCCCGATTCACCCGAGACGATTGACACCCTCGGGCACTCTCGAGTATCGCCCTGGTGCCTCTCGATCACACCGTTCTTTGAGGCGAAAAACAAAAAGGATGGACCAAAAACGAAACGTGAGAGAAAGAGAACCCAAACCCGAACGAGTCGAACGCAATTAATTATCGTTTCTAATGAGGCTGAAAATAGCCAAAAGATAACCGAATTAATTAACCCCGAAGTCACCCTCTGGACGTTTGGGGTTTTCCGGCAAGAAAAAAGGAATGGTGAAGGAGGAGAAGGAAGTGGGGAAATAAATCATTCCGGCTGAAGCGCGGATTTTCACGATGTCCCCACTGCTTAGGGTGCGATGCCGGAGAAAGGGATATAAAAATTTATTTCTTCTCATTTTCCTTTACTTTTCTCTCATTTTTATTTATCAAACTCTTGCAGACAATTTGTCACTCGTTTTGTTTAGGAATTCAGAATTCAAATTGCGGATTATTAATGGCAATAGAAATTTCAAAAATTTAACTATATTGAAGATACAATTATCATTAACTTTTTGTCATTTGATATGAATTGAAGATCCTGACGAACTTTCCTAAACCGTTGTTTATGAAGTGTTATGCTGCCTAGAACCCTTTAAGAAGTGCACACCATTTCAGTTGACCAACGTATTTTATTGAGTTACTTAATTCGACAAATTCAGGGCATGATCTCACCCCGTCGTTACCATCAAGTGTTTGATCACCACTGAGAGCTGCGCAATCAGTTCTTTGGTTCATGAGACGAGTCTGTAACGAATGCGGGTTTTCTAATTATTTCATCTTGATCCCCTATTCGCCGGTCTGCTCCGGAGTATGGTAGTTTCGGGGTCAAAAAATCCAGATAAATGCAGCCCAAATTTTGAAGGCCAACCCGGAGCGTCGGGTCGGTGTCGTCATCTCATCTCGGACGCTAACGCTGGCAACGACACTTTGTCGCCCGCAAAACGCTTATCAGGGTGCCCTCGGAACGGCGCTCTGTGCACCGCGTGCCCCCTTATCAGCACGTGCCGCAACGGTCGGGCCATATGGCGGTTTGAAAATAGAATTTCTCCAGCCAAGCACAACAACACGATCTCACTTCATGTCGGCACGAAGGCTGCGACGTTCTTCTGGAAGTGATGAAAAGTGTACCCCAGGCAGCTTCTCATAAAACGGCTTCAAACAAAAACCACAACACTTTATTATAATAAACGGCATCAAGGCTGTGCGAGTTGTGGGAATCGTTTTGATTTGCGGTTCATAAATCAGTCGGAATTCGCGGCTACTTAATGGCGGGTGGAAGAGCAAAAATTAGGTGCTGAAAAATTACGCCAACCTGTTACGGACCCGTGTCGTCGTCGTCGTCCTCAGTGTCTGCGTGGGGTGATGTTGGCGGGAGGAAAAGCTCGAGCGCGGCGAGGAGCTTAAATTGGCCGAGACACCGTTTTGTGGGTTTATGATTAACCCACGAGGCAGACGGTCATTGGGAGTGAGTAGAAGCTTCTCAGAAGACGTGCTTTAACCTTCCACTTTTTTGCTTTATTTTGACTGTTCGCTCTTTTATTGTTAGTTTTTAATTTTATTAGGCTCGTTCCATTCCATCCCACGCTACGATTGGTCGTGCTGAATTAAAAAAAACAGAGGCAAGACAAAATGAAAGCATCCTCTCGGACGGCATAAATCCGTCGACAACCAGGTTTCAAAGCGCCGCTCGTATCGCCCGAATTATTCATAACTCTAATTAAATGTTTGAACCGGGAACGATTTACGATGTCGCGATTAGAGCTGCTGCTCGGCGAACCCGGCATCGACCATCATCATCGCTCCTTTATTCTTCCAATTTTCGCATTCGTGGTGAAAAGTTGACCGACCAAAACGTCATCTCCCAACGACGCTCCCTCCTGGGAGCCCTGAGCAAGAGCTAGAAAAACGGCCCAATAGAATTAATTGACAACTTCCCATCACGACGGCGGAAATCCTTATGCGTCCCTAACGATGCTTCCTGGGAGTGTTAGAAGTGGAGATGTGCGTGTTTTACTCTTTTTTTCGCTTGTCTCGCATCAAGATCGCATGTAAAGTGATAAAAAGATGACACATCTGGGCACATGGTGGGAAGAATGTGGGGCGGGAAAGCGAATGGTATACGAAAACAAACAAAAAATGAGTATCACTACTACCCCGTCCTGAAGCCCCAAAACGGATGCAACCTTTCTTTTCAAATATGGTTTGGGAAATATGGATGAAAACATAATAAATCTCGGACTCCTTCTTCGATTCCGTTTGTTTTTTTTTTCTTTCGCCACACGGAAAACATGCTCATCGAAGTGAAAGGAAGCGGAGAGAGGCAGACAAGACAAGAAAGAAACAGAAGAAAAAACTGCAAACAGTCAGACAACAGACAAACACAACTCCTCGGGAACCCGATTTCGCAGCGGAACCGATGGCACCATATGTTGATGGTAATTATGCTGGGCGAGAAAAGTCAGACGCGCCGCTCCGAGCGGGCGAACGGACGCTCCTGTCAGCGTCATCTTCAAAACTGGACTGGACTGCCACGGCCGGGCATGCGGTTCCTCTGCCCGATCCATCGGGCGGGTGGGGCTGGGGTAAAAGGGGCACAAATAGAGACAGGTTGGCGTACAATTACGATGGAATCTTTGCAATAATTCCGACCGTTTTTTGTGCTCCCGCTTTTCCAGCCGGTGCGACATAAGGACCGCTTTAGCGTCAAGGTGGTGACAACCCACCTGGGGAGGAGGAAATAAATAGCGAAAGAAATAAGGAAAAAAACACGGCACCACATGCTGGAACCCGGGTCTAGACGCGCCGAGATCGAAATGCATCCCGTGAGACGTGTTTGTCATTTCTAGTTTTCATCTCCGGTTTTCGGGATGGGAGGGGAAGAGAATTTCAAACGGTCGTGTGGACGGGAAACGATCGGTAAATTTACACCATCTTTAAACTCTGCCGAAGCAGAAGGGCAGACTCAGGGGACACATCGTGATGACGGAAGAATCTCAAGCTGACGTTTAATTGTTGTTCAAACAAAACAACACTCTATACAATCTCTTTCGATTCGCTCCGTGGCTTCAGACATTCAACGTCCGGAGGGTCATCGGGAGGGATCGGACTAATCGTCCACTTGTCGCAAGAAAGAAGAAGGGAGGCGAAAGTTGGTGGTCGATGGAAATCTCTACTAATGGAGGTAGATAGAAAAAGGGACAGATCTACCGTGCGGACAAGTTTAGTCGACGACCTTTCGCGATCTTCGATTCCCAGAACCATTTCTCACTTCATTTCCGTTTCGTTTCGGAGATCGTTGGCGCAGATCAGCTCGGTTTGTTTTGGAGTGTGCTTTTGTTTTATTGACATCTACCGGTTCGATCGAAAACAGGCGCGGTTTGACAGTTACAACGCATAGCGCCATCTGCCGATGACGGTTGTGTTCGTCAAAGAGGGTGCGACAGGGAGGGGGTAAGCCACTCGATCGTAACGAGTGAAAATAAATAATTACCACTAACGAATGGGAACTTTTTATTATTTAATTTATGTTGCGCTCGATTTCATGACCTCCTGAAGGAAAAGACCCCTCTTTGACCCCTTTCAAGCGGACGGCCATTCGACCGTTCGGATAAGATTTGGAAGTGGATCATTACCGAGTGTTTTTGCCGGGTGGTGTTCAACTCGCTGCTTTTTTCCCCCCACACTCCCAAATCGATCAAAACCATCGTACGACGTCGTTTCGATCGGTTGGAAATTGAACACTTTCCACCGCGGACATTTATGGCTTCTTTACATTAGCACCGGGGACACTGTAAAGCGTTGTCCCGGGGTTTTTTCGAGAGCCATGGGGAACCTTCCGATTTATGTGCGCCATGTCACGGGCGTCGACGTAACGTCAACCGGTCGGTGGTCGCGCTCTAGTGTCCGTTCGGATAAAACGGGGCTGCTTAATGGCTTCGATAAATAAAGTGGTAATTAATTGTGAAGTGATCGTTGTCTCCGTGCACCCTATAATGAGTCCGTCAGCTTGGTAGGCAAGGAGATCGGAAAGGCCTTGGCTTGAACAGGATCGGGATCCGCTGCTTCCACGAAAGAGAACGATGGGAATTTGATTTTCTGTTCGACTCTGGAGCTCTGCTTTGCTAATGAAGTCATCCCCACGATCTCCTATCGATCAATGGTGGAATGCAGCTAAAATACATAAACACCGGCACGCCGTACGTGGAGCCCGAAATTGGCAAACGGTCAGCACACCGTGTACAGAAATTGCAAATGAATCGCCCGGTAATAACATTATAAATAAACACTAATGGCTTGATTATCCGGGAAATAAAAATGCGTTCCTCCACGGTGCGAAACACGCACCGTTCATGACAAAGTTGGACATGTGGGATCCAGGTGAATCGTTCGGCTTGGGCAACGCAACCCCCAACGTGAAGAGAGAATGAAGTGAAAAAAAGGTTCCAAGTCACACACACCTCAATTAGTATTCAATGCGGCATACTCCAAACGGTGAAAACCCGACCGTTCTGTACTTGTACGCGGGCGCGAAACTTGTCCGCCCCTCGTGTCGAGGAGGAGTCACCGACAAAGTAGCGTCTTCTCGCATAAGAAATGAACCGTGCTCCGGATCGGGGCGGTCGATCTACAAGACTCGACAACGTCGACGTTCTCCGGGTGTCGTTTGACGGGGCGTTATTTTACATTCAAATTATTTCTCACTTGCGTTCAGTATTTCACTTGAAATCCGGCTACCTAGGACTTCGGAAGCCGCACGGCACTCCGATTTAACGATCGTAAATCTTCATTTGCACAGGCACAGGTGAGCTCGACCTCGCAGGCTTTGCCTTCGGGATTTTATTTCGTTATTTCGGGTTTGTTGCTCCACTTGCCTCCACGAACCTGACAGGAATTTCGTGCAACAAGGAAACTGGCAGGAATGCACACGACTCTAGAACGTGGAACAAATGCATATTTTGGGATGTCTCAAGCAATTCCATCGAAGCTGGCAAGTACCACTGAAGAACGAGTTCAAGAAAGAACGAGAAGCGCCAGGAAGAAAAACCTTTCCAAAGCTAACAACTTCTCGTACGACGATCGTGAGGATTTGGATTAACATTAGCTTCTTTTTGGGCGTCTTCGCGACGATGCGTTACCGAACGATCTCTGAGCTCAACGGAAGCTTTCGATGACTTCCAGGATACAATAAAACGCTCTACCATAAAGTGATTAATCCGCGCTGCGTTAGCTTTCGTCGCCCCGAGGGCAATACTTGAGCCGAATATAAGGGGTGGAAATTCGTGATTTCCTGCCGAGTGCTCGGTGACTCACGGATTCCGAGTTAAGTGCGAGGAAGGAAAAGGTGCCTTAAACCGCTGGATAATCTGCTAGTTGCTTGTTTGTTACTACTGATTTTTTTTAATGTTTGTTTAGGGTTCATGCCTTGGGAAAATTCTTCTTCTTCTTATGTGGCTCAACATCCCCAAGTGGGACAAGGCCTCTCTCCGAAGAGAGTTACTGTGACCAATAGACGGTATATTATTAGATCGGTGGTCAGCCGTTCGTAATACCGGGGGGTGCCAGACTCGGGATTCGATCCCACACCTATGGCGTGGTGTTTTCTTGCGCTACCGCTGCGCCATGGGCACCCCCCATTGGGAAAATTCTAAAGATAATTAATTTCACCTATTCTTAAATCCACTTGTTCATCGAAATTAGGTTTATCAAAATGTGTAAATAACGATCACACTATTGTGTTCTCAAATTCACCTGTTGCTTTGGCAAGCAATGCGAGAAGAAAAACAAGAGCCTTCTAAAAGCAGTAGAAAACTAAGAAATGCTTATTTATGACCCTCCCGTTGATCGCGAACATTGAAGAATTATTTCTAACTCTGCAATGCTTGCTTCTCCAGATGTTTCTGGTCAGCATGTTTTTCTGCCTATCTCCACCGTTTTTGTGGGAGTTTTTATCTTCCCTCGGCATGACACAGGTTCCGCTTTTCTTCCCGGTACCGCTAGACAAGGAAAATAAATCAAGCTTTTGCAGCATACGCGCCATAATGCAGCATAAGAACGGCTAGATGAAGGTACGTTTCGCGGCTGCCGCGGCAAGGCAGAAACACATGTAGATTGAAATCTTGGACACACACCACGCCGGTCAGGCGGAACCAAATGCAGACAACTACAACAACGAAGCGAAAACAGCTCAAATCTGACATGGATTGAAGTAAAACGGAGAAAAATAAAAAACAAAGCGAAAGAACGAACGATCAACGGCTTCGTTGACTTTCGAAAGATCTTGCACCGGCTGCTCTGAGATGCTGGTGGTCGTTGCGCTACTACTAATACTACCACTACCACCGTCGGGACTTTGTTTTATTAAAGAAAAATCACTCTTGGTCTTCCATCCACCTAGCCACCCACCACATCCACTACTTCGGTATGTGGCCCGATGGTGGAAGAAAGCATTTATCGCATCATTTCCTGTTTTATTTTATTTTAATCATACAGTACGCGCCAAGCTGAGGCCCTCTCCGCCCTTTCCCTCACCGAGTCTACCCCACCGAAAACCCGTACACATACACTCGTGCGGTAACACTTGCCGGCTCATTCTCGGCCCGTTGTTCGACGTCCGATCCGGGAGGAAACGGAGCGAAGGCCGAAGCCGAAAGATTCATTTCCCTTTCCCCGTCCGGCCTTTGCTACTTTAGCGGGGGGGTTGGAAAGAAGATGTGGCGCGGATCGAGGGATGGCACACAGCTCAACCTTATGGCCCCGGTCAGGCTCGGATCGGATCGTACCGGTCCCGAAAACCGGCCCCGGAAAAGGGTGGACAACGGGTGGAGGGCAGCATGATGCTGATTAATTGAGAAGATTTTCCGTTCCGTATTTTCTCCACTCTACAGACTTTCTGCCCTTCGATTCGGGTTTTGCGTGCATTGGGAGATTGCACGCGGTCCGCCGTGGAATGCGCTCCGTTCCGGCGATGGCGGGCTCTCTCACGCGGACTCCCTAGACTGGTGTGTAAGCCCTCTATCTTGCTTAAGCCACGAGTTGGATGCTACCAGAAATCTCCCAACGCTTCTACCGCTGATGGCGGCCGGTAGAGTTGCTAAAGCCGAGGAAGAAAAATGGGCAACAACGGTCAATTGTTTTTTCGCAATCTTGCAGTTTGTTCAGCCGTCTTGCGAGGGAAAGGAAGCCCTGAAACTACAAGCCACACTTTGACGAATCGGACTGCACTGCAGCGAATGGAAAACTAATCTTTCAGCGGCGGTGCCGCCCGCTTCCCGGAGTCTGGGTGGATTTTGCGATAAGCCCAAATGGGAACACGGCCACGGATGTGCCGTGGCAATCTGCGAGAGATTAGGCGTCATAATTGCAGTTTAGTGTCGTCGTGCCACGGCGAAGAAGAAACGGACACAATCCGGACCGCGCCAATGGACCGTGAAAACATCGACACTAAACGATCCGTGATGTTCCGTCCGTCGAGATGAAATATGAAGCGTAATAGATAAGTCACGGCACGAGGGGAAGTTTGGACCGGGACTGGGAAACCCTTGCGAGAGAGGCTGACTCGCTGGTGACGATTAGGGGTAGACAAATAGGGGCTGCTGCATGACGGGGGTTTATTCACACTAGTCAGCGACAAATATGTCTCATTTGAAATAACGTTGATTGCTTGTAATCTTAAGATGTCTGATTGTAGATTGAATTTCGGAAGGAAGCCAATCCAATAAGCTCGATCTCACATTATTTATATTGCAATTCTTATCTGCTAATTGTGTTTCTTTTGTTAATCTGGAGGAACTGAAATGAACCATCTATTTCCCTGGCACATGGTAGTTTGTGGAAAAGTATAAAAGTATAGAAATATTTGTTAAAACCAGTGAAATACATAGAAAACAATTAAAACTTGAAGAACAATACTATAACTAGGAATCAAAATTAAAACAAAATGAAGTAAAACTGATGGTTTGTTGGTCCTATTGGCTACTTTAAAACTGATTCGAAATTTAAAACTGATTTGAAACAGATCGCATTGAAAATAAATTGCATCAGTTATTGTTTTGTAAATAATTTTTTTTCATAACAATCTTTTTTGTACAGATAATACAATGAAATAGCAAGACAACATAAGCGCAATGAACTTTAATAAGAAATTTAATTAAAATTAAATACCGACAAATTGATAAAAATATAACATAAATCAAACATTTTACGCAACTGAACCAACTCCTAATTGCTTAATTTAAACCTTCTGCAAACAACATCCATCTTTATCGACTCTACCAGAAAACCTTCAACGTAACCGAACGACACATGACAAACCCGTAATGAGCTAATTAATAATAAATATATTTCACCGTAAAAGCGTTCCCTTATAGTGGCCTAGGCTTCACGACTGGCGCTCGAACGCCCCGTCGTAGACGAGAGATTATTAATATCTCCACAAATTGATTTAGTCATTCCGGCCGCCAGTCAACTCCAGTCGCTCCAGATCGGAGTTCGACCTCGCGGTGGCGTCGAAAGATCGTGTGCCATGGCTTTTCAAGCTCGGTGGGAACCGACACGCGGTGACAGTGTCTTTAAGAGTGCACGAGACGTCTCGACTACCCTTTCTCCTCCCACTGCTTGTAACACCCAGTCACCCCTCCGCACTGTCAAAGAGAGGCTGCGGCCTTCCCGGAGGCAAGTTTTCGCTCTCACACCCGGCTGCACCTGACCTGACGAGGACAGTGCTCCTCGAGCTCGATTAGCATATGTTGAGTTCACTCTGGTCGACGTTTTCCGCGAGCCCCACGAGCCGGCTGCTCCGTGTGCATGTGCATTCCATTCCGCAACGAGCACAAAATGTCCGCGTGCTGCAAGTGAACGACGTCGAACGCGATCGCTTTTAGCAACGGGATCGCGAACGTCGGTTGGGTTCGGTTTCGGCCTGGGAAGGATTTCGAAAAATTAAACATGAACACGTGTTTCGTCACAGGACAGGCGTGCAGAACACCCCCTGCATTCAGCCCTCCTCATTGCTTGACCAAGCTTGAGCTCTTTCACTTTCGATATTTCATTTCATTCCATTCCGTTTCGAGCTTCGGTTCCATTTCGATTGCGATTGGCGGGCTCACGCACGCACGATTCACAATCAAATGGGAACATACCTGTTCCAATCCGGGCCAGTGTCCCTCCGTCCCAGCCTTCGCCGAGGCGAAGGTGTAATAATCGCATCGTTAGCATTCAATAAATATGAAAATTTATTCCCGAACCACGTCCCTTGTCGTGAACCCTCATCGACGACCGTGGAGCGCGTTTGCCTCCCATGCTGCTGAGCTTAAAGTGTTGCTGATCACACAAGTACAAACATACACACACACACCTTGGTCGTGACGAACTGACCCGTAGGTGAGTGGGAAAAATGATGCTAAATTTGACATCTCCCCCGCACCGAACGAACGCGACTGGCCCCGTTTCTCCGCGCCATGGCGGGCTCGGGATCCTTTCCCTTTTCCTTTATTTGTTCGCTTCGTGCTTTTCCCACTGAAGGACCCTTTCCCGTCATGGCCCAGCCCTAAACTGGTGAACGCGGCAAGTGCTCGATGTCCAATCAATCAAAATTAACGAATTTTCTACTTTCCTTCGCCGATCGGCATTTCAATTACAATCCACTCGATCCTGGCGGGTTGCTCATGGGAGCACTTCAGCCTCCCATTTTCAGGCGGTGCTTTCTGCAATCGGCCAACGCTGGTAAACAAATGGGAACCATTCAGTCTTGGCACGAAACGCACGCGCACGCGCACGCAGAAAAAGGCAAGAACCGCTCGATCACTCGACGTGTCGAAGTGATTTGGAAAAAGGGCTGTTTGGTGGTTGGTTGGTTTGTTTGTTTGTTTGTTTGTTTGTTTATTCGTTTGTTTGTTTGCACGTTCACTCACTCACCGGTCTGTTTGCTTGCGAAGGTGTGTGCGCACGCGTGCGCGAGCATAAGTGTCTGCGCTTTTTTACCTACGCGACCCGAAGAAGTTATGCTGAAATTCGGCAATCCATTTAACTATTTCCCGTAGTACCAGCTTCGAAAAAGCAACATCCTTCTAGAAATATCGTTTGGAACAGCCTAAATCTATGCCTAAAGTAACATGAACCGATGTGATCGACCGCTGTTTGTCACACAAAAAAAGTTCAAAGAAAAAAGAAATCACACACACACGCAGGGACTCAACTCTCAAAATTGGACGAAAAAAAAGACTCGCCATAAATCTTCAATTAGACATCAGCAGAATCGGCGTCAGTGCGACTTCGGCATGACGTCGTCCGGGAAGCGAACCACGTTGGGGCGGGCCATAACCGTTTCACACTACAATAAAGCGCGAAGACGAAATACGATACATTTGAATGGATGGGAAACCTCCACCCAAGGGAAATAACTTACCCGGAATGGGGAAACCAAAGGCTGCAATCGATCGAATGGGGAAGAAACGAAGCAAAGGTGTTGAATGGAGTGCACTGTGAGTTGGTCCGATCAGCAACCGGATGGACATTTGGGTTTTGTTAAAATATTCATCTTAGCCAAGAGTAGCCATTCCTTCATACGAAGAATTTGTTCAAATGGTACTAAATCGAACCGATTCATTTAATTTTGAGAAGAAATTAAAAAAAACATAAGTTTTCATCCAATAATATATGTGTGCTTTGAAACTTAAGCATAGTTAAACTAATATGAACTGAAAATGTGTAATGTAGATCTTAAATATAAATCTTAAATCTATTGTATCTTTAACCAGAAATGTATCAGCCCTCAGCGTCAGTAGTGAGCATCATGTAGACCTAGTTTATCATTTTATGAAAATCGAGTTGAAATTCTTTAAAATATTTTATTCACTTTCCGTAACAAACTTTGAGTTTGAAACAATCACACATTCATTTGAATATTTTGAATTTCAAAGCTTGTACCTGCACTTTATTTTCGAGACATTTTGTTTTCATTTATTAAGAAGATTTGGGGTGAAGTTTTCGGTCTATGATGTCCCCACTGGAATAATCATGGAGTTAGCGGAAACCTGATACAAACTTCCGATGATAACACTTCGGGCGAAAGATCGTCCCATTTATATCCGTTTTATGGCCGACGGCGAAAATGAAATGCTACCCCAAAGTGAGCCTCCAACAAATCAGGTCGAGTACCGCGTGTGGGAGTCGCATCACTTTTGCGCCTTTCTGTGTTTTGCAATTCAAAAATTGCATATCTCTCAAGAGACAGAGGAGATGATAATGGGCGGCATCGTTTCATTTTAATCAGCTCGATCACACAGTCACGCTGCTAATGTGGCAAATGGATTACCGATGGATTGGGAACGATCAAGAGCAGACGACGAAGCGCAAACGAAAAAAACAAACCGATCCCAAATTCTCAATCCCGAGCTGCATTTGCATTTCGCCATTTGCTGCTGGTGGATGGTTGAAACATGATCTGCCGACTCCATGACACCAGAATACGACCAGCGATAGGTGCAGGCGGAGAAACGGACGTTGGGAGCACCGGGGCGTGACACCAGAAAAGAAAATAAATATCCGATTTGCTACGACCGCTTGACTGTTTTATGTTTTCACGCAATTTCGTCGGCATCGCCAAACGCTTCGTACAACGCTTCAGTGATACGAAATGCACTTTGCATGCATTCCAATGTGTATGAGAGAAAAGTTAATTTCCCTGCCAGGTACGTAGACTCCTCCTTGTGGAGTCAAAGTTTACCGACGCCGCCGCGTGGTTCCCTGCCGACACTGACCGCTCGCTAGGTGTAAGTGCCTTCTGGAGGTACACGTTATTACAAGCATCTCCTTGGGTGTGATTCTGTTGCCAGATAACCGGGTTTATGGAGCCGCAGGCCAGTACCATTTCCTAAACGCGTCCAGATCTTGTTCCATTCGAGTTCAGATTTATGGGGTTTGGAACTTTTCTTCTCTCCACCCTTGCAGACCACACAATAGAAAACTCACTTACCACTGCAGACGTCGCGCTCGTCACTGTTTAACGACGTTCCTACCGACAACGACTGACCCTTGACCCACTCAGTCTTGACCAGGCAATGACCAGCTGTTGAAGGAAGAATGTTTTCTATCGAAATGTTCGCCTAGATGGATGAGTCTGTTCTGTTCTCGCGAAACCCAACGACAGTCTTTCTGGTGGATAGTTAACCTTTACCGGAGGTGGTGGCTACCAGCTATTCGTACCAGCAAAGCCTGTAAATACCCGGTCATACCAAACGATACACACATATCGCAACGGGCGGACGGGAGAAGGAAAACGAAGCGTTTGCGCTAATGTAACCAGTATGTTGATTCCCTTTTTCGGAGTCTCGGGTGCCATACATAAACGGCGCAAGCATGGGACAGAATGACTAAGGCGAAAAAACCAGACACCACGCTCAATCGGTCTGAGTTAACTCGTCATAAAAAGAACCACGTTGGTAGAAGAAAGAAGCAATTTAACGCTTACTTCACTTGATGCGCTTGTCTCCGCCTGGTACGTTTCCGCCTCTTTCTTCGCCCGACCCGAAGCGCTGGTCAACTGGTTTTCGAAGATGCGATGTCGTACCGTGGCCCAGAAGGGAAGCGATTGCGTGACGATTCTGGCTATTGTTGCATGGACAAGTATCTCGCCTTCTCGCACCGCAACCGCGCTAGAAGATATCTCACTCAGTGTCGAGATTCTTCTAATTATGGTTCCTCCCCCTCTCCGTGAGCCAACTATCGACTCGCACGTGTGTTATGCTGTGGGAAACCTTCTGCTGGGGGAGGAAATGTCCACAAATGGTTCGGCAGGAACCAGAACTTGTAGCGACGAACACCA
Organism: Anopheles sinensis; assembly: GCA_000441895.2. NCBI lineage: Eukaryota > Metazoa > Arthropoda > Insecta > Diptera > Culicidae > Anopheles > Anopheles sinensis. The sequence continues at coordinate 1,476,921 of KE525420.1, forward strand.
AGTGAGTCACTGGAACTGAGCTGATGAATTCCACTCGACGGTGGTGAGACATTCCACGCACCAATAAAGGTCGGGTGGTGCGAAGGGACAAGAGAGTTGTAGTTTCCGTTGCCTACCTTCAAGACACAGCCAGCAGCACCTCAACCTGCGCTGCAGAAGAAGCCTTTTGGTGAACGCATCATTTTCGCGTCACTCGAAATTACGCTTCCCCGAAAGTAATGCCGAAAATTACCCTAAAGCAGGGATGAGAAAATCTCAAAAAACGTACGGCAAAGCTCGATCCACAGTTCACTGTGAAACGAACCGTAAAGCGAACGGCAAGAAACCTACCCCACGAAAGAGGGAGAGCTGTACTTGCTCCGGAAATCTTTCTACATCGAGTGGAAGGCAAAACAACCGAACTCGCCGAAAACCTCCCAAGCCCATCGTGAGTCTGGGTTGAAGCATTTCGGCAAGATTCGGCCCAGCGGAAGAGGGGAACAACGCGACGCTGAAGAAAACAAACTGCTAACAATCGCAGTTTGTTCACGGAATTTATTATTAATAGCGCAAGAAGTGCTGTGACAATGTTGTTTTCACTCCCGATGGTGACGAAGATCGCGATCGTGAGGGTGACGGTGAGGCGGATTTCTTTTCCACCTTCCTTCCCGCAGGCCTGGTTTTTGCCTGCAACGTTTTTATTTTCCCTTTCCGAGGGCTCTCTCCCAGTGGCCTTGAACGAATCGTGAGTTTGGGGTGAAACGGTTCATTTTCGAGCTGGAGGTTAGTATTTTTAATTTCGTCAATCATGGTAAATGCAGGCTTCTTATTTGCTTTGCCATTTGTTCTTCGTCACACGGAGGGAAAATGTTCGTGATCGAAAAAAAAGCGCGGTTAGTTAAGCTATAACGTTAAAGGTTTCAATTGTTTCATCGCGTATTTTGGTCCCCCATGAACGAAACGAAAAATATCAACCAAAACGTTGACTGTTCGTCGTACGCAAATGATTGCCCCGGCATCCCCCAAAAAATCGGTCCCCAAAGTAGCGACCAGCAGCATCGCGGACCGTCTTCGGGTGCGTCATCGAAACGTCTACTTTTGTTACCCTTCGCGTGAGCAAACAAAGCAAGATGAAACCCAGCGAGAAAAGGTTTCCGCGGTGATTTTTTCCCACCGCATTTTGGAGGCAGCAAAAACGTACG
>KE525420.1:1478270-1493251 GCA_000441895.2 Anopheles sinensis
CAGGCATTATGTAGGGTAAAACGTTTGCTTTATTGCCACCCAGCGTCGTTCAACCTCCTCAGCCCTCTACACACACACTTATATAAACACACACGCATATAAAAATTACATCCTAGGTTCGAATAGGCTGAGGGCAACCCTTGTTCCAATGCGATCAAACCTCCAAGCCAAGCTAACTCCCCAATTTTCGGAAGATCGATTTCTCATAATATCCCCCCAATTTTCAAGCGACGACGCAAAACGCGGTCTCAGTTGATGGCATTTCGGTTGGCTTCCTTGCCTAGCATTCCATTTTTCGTTTTGCTAGAAAGCAACGAAAGCAAAACCCCCTCATCATCCGCTCGTAAAGCTGATTGAGTCTAATATCGGTAATTAATTTGCTAATTAATTGTGCGGTGCGGTAACACACCGTATCCTTCCACAGCTGCCAATTTCGATACTTTTCGAAGGCCCACCTATGTATGTAACTCCGCGTGCCAAAGGAGAGGAACGAAAGTCATCCCCCAAATCGCCGCCGGAGTATTTACCGAACCACATCGAACCACCGTTTGCGGCACATGAAATGAGGGCGGGAAAGGCGGGCAGCATGCAGATACGGATCATTACGATCGCTCATTAATAATCACGATACCCATATCCACATACACACACATGCACACGCGTGCGAAGCATTCACACATGGCACATAACATAAGCTCGAAGAAACGACGGGCAAACGAGAGAAAATAAAATTAATGTCATTTTTAACAGTCCCGTTGTTTGGCTTCCCGAAAGCGTTGGTGGGTGGGAAAAACAGGGAGCGAGGAGTGTTCGGATGGGCCCCACAATGTAACCGTTGATCTCCTTTTCCTGCTTCACTAAATGTTTTATTGCCGATCATTTTACGGTTTTATTATCGCTATAATCTGTACTGTTGTACCGAATTGACCCCGATGTTCTCGTTCGCTCGTTTTGGGTTTTGTTCGCCGTTTCACCATTTGAAAATGATTTTTTGATTACCAACATTCACTAATTCGTTCTCGTTTCGCACTGCCCTTCCAGGTATCGTCATCCGGCTTCTTCGAGCTGCAAATACTGGAGATTTCCAACACCAACAGCCATCTACTGTCAGGATACTGCTGCGGTTTGCCACCGGAGAAGCGGCAGACGCAAACGACAGGTAACTCGACCGGCGTTCCGAGCCGGCGCACCGGTCTCGGTGGTTTGTGGTTTTCCTTGCCGGCTGCCGAAACCAAAACAACAACAATGCTGAACGATGACCGCGCTGGGTGTTGTATGGATACGTTTATTCTCCCTTCGTTCTCCCACAGGATGTCCGGCATGTGCAACGGCGTTCAGTCTGTGCCTCAAGGAGTACCAGGGCACCACGTCCAGTGTCCAGCAGCAGCAGCAGCAGCAGCTCAAGCAGCCGTCCGCAGCCATCGAACCGCAGGCGTCTGGCCTGTACGGGTGTGCGTTCGGTAACGCCAGCACGCCCGTCCTCGGCGGGTCCAGCTTCGTCCTGACCGACCCGGAAGTCGGTGGAATCACATTACCCTTCACCTTTCGCTGGACGGTGAGTCACACAAAACCACACAAACGCATTCCACAATTAATTTTTTCACTTTCCGTGTATTTCCGTGGGTTCGTCGCTTGCGCTACATACTGCGTGCATTGAAGTCATTTGTTTCGAATGCGGGTATAAACGCTCCAAATACGGTGTTTTCTTCATGTTTTGATTTGAAAACACCTCCGAAACGTATTTTAGAGTTGCGATAAAATGTAACCGCATTTCAACGGTCCACCTGTACCTCGGAGATCGATGTTTCCGATAATTACTATACGATAAAACTGCTTACCTCGCATGTCGTTCGGTCGTTAATCATTGCAACATTTCGCTTCATTTCATTCGAAAATTCGCGATGGGGCCATACTCGGGGGAGGTAAAAACTGACAGTATCAGAACGAACCCAAGCGCTGAAATCCAAGCCAACCCAGAACCCCGGGAAGATGTCGATTAAACAGGCTAGCAGGCGATAAGATGGTTTTAAGTATCGCTGACATATCGTCCGTGTAAACGTACACCTTACATTTTTAAGCTCTCCTTCGTTCGATCGTAGAGTTCCTCCCATCGCTCTGGGACGTCTACCGAGCCCTTTTGCCAGCGTGAATCATGATGCTCGTACCTTCGCACACGAGCCACGGGTTGCGAAGCATTTTGCGCGTGGTCGTGTAGGAAGAGGTGAAGGATTTCGTTTTTTTCTCACCGCCTACCCCTCCGTCCATTGCACGGTTTTGCATGCAGTTTCACAGCTCACAGAAACAACCACCAGGGACCACCCATGCACTTTGGCCCACCGCTCGATCGCTGAATTACATCGGATTGCATGCGTCTCCGTACCCTCCGTACTTCCTTCACACCTTTTCTTCTCCTCGAGCCCCATCGGACATCGTATTACCGCGAGCAACAACACGCAAAGACGCCAAGTCGGCCGTACCGTTTATGAAACACTCAATAACTATAATGAAAATATCTTGCATACTTTGTCAATATTAATCATAATCGTTTGTCGTAGATGGTCTTGAGCCCGGGTAAACTGGCTGCGGTTGGCGCGACTGAAAGCTTGCGGGGAAAGGGCTGTGCGCCGGGTGCGATGTAAAGTATTGTTAATTTAACAGTTTAGCGCGGAGATTTTTCCCATATGCCGTGGTTGGTTAGCGATTTTTTCCATATTTCTGCCCGAGATTGAACTCCTGCACACTCGTTTTTCCCTTTTCTGGCTTCATTCGAATCGGCTGGAAATGGTGCTAGCTGCTAACCCCTCTCCTGTGATTCCTCTCCCGCGACCAACACCGCTGCAAGGAGAATCTTTCGCAGTGCATTAAAATTGACTCGTTTCACGTCGACTTGCTACGAACGAATCGCGCCCGCACTCAGCCCGAGTACTCCCTGTAAATGTCGATCGTCGCATAAGCGCATGGTACACTGCACCGCCAACCAAGTGGCACCGAAGTAGATTACAGATCAGCCTATTTTCTGCACAGCGTGTACTGGGCGATCGTCACCGAGTTCCTGCTGCAGGAGCAAGTCTCAATCATCACTGTCCGGCTGAAGTCACCCTGTCCGGATTGATTCGACGTCAGCATACGCATGAGCATAATGCAGCATACGGTGCATACCGTCGAACGATGTGCCATAAATTCCGCACTGTATCAGTAACGTGCTCCAAAAGCGGGCCGTCTTTCTCCCGCACTCGGTCCCGTCGAGTTAATCAGCATACTTGTGCGAACCTCACGAGATCGTACGTGGAAAGCGGGTTTCGTGTTTATACAGCCCTCCTCCGGACCCTTGGCAGCAGGTCGAGTTTCGCAGGAATTCAATTCAAATTTTTCATTTGCCCATTTTCGGACGCACTATTGCTTGATTTTGGATTGGAATCCGATTGAATTCAAATTAGATGCTCGTACTTACGACACGTTAGCGAGGAACGCTCGGAACCCGGTCACCGTACCTTCCGCCGTGGCTCGGGAGCACCTCCTGTGTGGCCGGGCGATGAAAATGGGCCGTGATTGATATTGACGGTGTGCACTGTGTTATGCAGTTTTTTGTATGTGCCTATCTTCCCTTGCTCCGGATGGCCCTTGGCGTGACACCTTCTGACATCGGGAGAAATGACACCACAACGGGTCAATTTAAATCGAAGCAAACGATCAGCAGTTGCGTGGAGCGCTGAAAACAAACGGTTCTTCGATCGAGTTAGTGGTTTTCTATCCTGAGAACCAAACTTCTGGCAGAACGCTCCTTATTAGGATTTGGTAAAAAAAAGGTCAGCCATAATAAATAGGCTTGTGATCTTTAGAGTGAGCGCTTTTAAAAAACACTACTCAACCGAAACTCGCTCGGATGCGAACGCTTAGCAGCCAAATTGTTTTTCATTTAATTTAAAGCTCTCCCCGGTGGTGCATAATTTGTTGCGAAATGGAACAAAATATCCCAAAACTGTTGGGGGAAAATCACGCAAAAACATCCCGCGCTAAGAACGCCAGATTGGCGCATTCGGTTGGCAAAAGTTGCACGAAAGGTCTCTATGCCGGGCTAACATTTGATGCTGCACGAAAACTGTAATCAGCTTTGCTCCATCAACCTTCCCCATCGTCATCGTGCTCATTATCATCATCATCATCATCATCGCCACCGCCGTACCCATTGGCGGGCTTTGGTGCAGTTCTGTTCTTGGATCCGCGTAGACGACATCGAAAAAAAGGTGATCCACTTTTTTTCCGTCTGTTCTGTAAGCAAAATGGAGGAGAAAAAAACCAGCTAAACCTTTAGAGGGAAGGATAATCGGTGGTTCGCGATCGCTCTTATTAATTTCCCGAGACACTCGCCTCGGATGGCTGACCTGGACGCGATCGGCGGCGTGATGGACGGTCCGGGCCGGTGGGCCGTAAAATTAAACCGAACTCGCGTTGCATGACTCAAGCCGATGCGGAAAAACAACAGCCCATCGGCCAACTGGGAGTCCTCTCCATCGCGGTTGCCTCGGCCGAGACGGCGGTGGAATATGGAGGGAAGGAACCGAACGTAACTAATTTACCTTCGCACTCGCTCGCTCAATTCGATCACTCGTTTTGATACACCTCAAGCAATACTTCTGGCTTTTGCCCGGCTAAATGAGATTTGCAACATGGACAAACAACAGAAGCACCCGCCGGAATGCACCGCAAATTCCACCCCGCCGAAAGTTCGTGCCAATGCACCAGCGTTGATTTCTAAGCTGGCAGCCAAGATTGAAACAAAAGCGTTGGATGTTCAACCGACTCGAAGCCAGGTGGACGAGAGCGAATTTTATGCAACTATATTTCATGCCTCCCAACTCCACCCTCCAGCGATTTATCTTCCTTTCCCTATTCGTCGTTGTCCCGTCCCGATGTTCCAATTTGCGGCTGATGTTGGAAGGTGCCGCTTGTTTGATGGCGGTGGCACTATTGCCATTCTTCGCCTTACTATGTTGTTGTGGTCTTGGATTCCTGTGCTGACGAAAAAAGATGCATGATTTATGCGCGCGGCCAGCCAAACGGACCCAGATTGTGCCGTTGCCGATCTAGCGGCACCACAAATCCACGGAACTCGTTGATTGTAATTAGAGAGATAGCAAAAACTGCAAAACTCTCAAATAAGGCATGAACCGTTCAGCCAACGAGGAAAACTAGCTCATGGAGAGAGATTAAAACAAGCCAAAGGAGGAAAAAAAGCCAAGCAACCATTCAAGAGACATCATTTTGTTCCGCCAGTATCTTCTCGCCATTTCTTTTTTCCTGTCAAGCTATTCTTTCAGCAAAACTAATAGCCCAGGAAAATTGCAACGGATAAACGATTGGGCTAAACGCTTCTCAAGATTGTAGGTGGGAGCTTTAAAAAATGTAATAACATCATGGGCGATCTGTATCAACATCAACAGCGAGCGGGGTTTCTTTTTTCCCTCCTCAATCTAGATCGATGATTGTGTCGGACCAGTTCGGGTGAGTGTGTGCTTTTTATCCCTCTTGTTTTTAATATCTATTATACTTTCCGCGATAAACGATCGCTGCTGACATCTCAATTTCCATCGGGAAAACAAAAACCCCTAACCATTTTGCCCACAGCGGCAGATCGGTTTGGCGTCTGATCGGTTAATTAAATGGCCTGCTTACCCTCGTGCCGGTTGGTGAGCGCCTGGCTAAACAACCACCCGGGTAATCGATTGTGCAAAACCACATACTTGTGGCGACACAACAACAAAAACTCCCCTAGTCGTCTTGAAACGCAGGAGGTTTCCTTCGTGTCGAGATCGCGGAAGATCGTCCGATAAACACAGGAGCACTTTCAAGCCCCGTTAGAGCGTGCCCAACTTGTGGTTGGGGACATATTTAAACGAGATATTTCTATTAACCTTATGCTCCCGGGCGGAAGTTGGGTTAGCTTTTCTGTATTTTTTTGCATTTTGTATCGATGTTGTTTCTCCTTTTTGTTTTGCTTCATATCGTTTCATCGCTTCAGGAAAGGGCTTTTTACTATAAAAATCCTTGTCAAAGCGATGGAACTGCCGTGATAAACATTTGTCACATCGTTACGCCAGGTTTTCATCGTGAAAATATGCATCCACCAACGGACGATCGTCGGAAGGACCCCGGTGACTAATACTTTACTTCGTATGCCTGTAAACCTTTATGCGTCATCGTTCGCTCCTCGGTATCAGCGCCATCGCCTGTCGCAGGGAACGGACGGGAGCACTCGGTTGATGGATGGGTTTTCAAAGTCATCCGATCGATAATGACCCAAGATCGGAGATCCATCAAAGCCCACATCGATTCGCTACTGCACATTCGCAGCCTGAATCCTTGCTTCTTCGGTGGCACCGTTGGAAGTCGAACGTTCACAAAAGCGTCGGTCAATATATAACAATTCAATTCTTTCTTAATTTGGGCAATATTTCATGTATATTGGGCAGGTCCCGGAAGAACGACCGAGGCGTGCGGGGACCAAACAATGAAAAAATCATCAAATTGATTTTAATAAGAGTTTTACGGCCGCAACTTGGCGTCGCTTCTGTCTTGCGCTCTTGCGAAAAAGGATAAAAGGCGCAAAATAAAGACACACCGTCTGCTCCCGCGTTGGATTTTGGAGCGAATCATTTTGTTAACTGCACATATTTAAACTGCACTCTCATTACCATATAATGGACTGCACGGGCGGGATGACTCGTCGGGTGGCAGTTTCCCTTTCGGTGAGAAAAATTGGCCGAGGAAACTGTTAAAGTAAGAGAATAAATAATACATATTTATATACTCCATAATACGACTTGCGCTTTGCGGAACGAGTTTGGACGGTGTGTAGCCGAATTTGAGGGTGAACGTTTCCGGTTGATAAAAGTTTATTCCTCTGGACCCCTTTCGGGCGTCAAGCTGGCAAGAGGTGGAAGAATTTGCAACGCTTTTCCTACCTTCATCCTTTCCATTTCATCAACCAAAAGGCTCACTCGTTTGGCAGTCAAAAAATTGCATGAAACATTGCGGAAAGTGAACAAATCCGGTGGATTCTTTTCTCTTCACCGTCACTTTCTGGCGTTGAGTTTTACGGTGAAAAAGGTTTGGCGAGGACGTCAAGTGTGGCCTGTGAAGACGGTTGCCGAGGACTCTCCCAGGGGTGGCGAAAAATAAATCGACAAAACCCCAAAAATTCTCATGCAGATAAAGCTCGGACCGCGTGTGGACCGAATGTGAGAAGCACCGAGCATCGGACGAGAATGGCAAAAGGCGACACAAAGCAAGGAGTGCAAGAATGAAGCAACGAATACAAAAATGGCCAAAAAACAACCCGGGTTGTTGAGGAAAGGGGAAATGAAGATGGGGATTTGATGGAAAAAAGGAAAGGAACGGAAAAGAAGCGAAACATTTCATCTCATTAAAATTCCTCACAGTTGAAATATATCTCCACGGTGCGCAGTGTTCGAATCCCGCGAATCCCTTCCGAATCCGTATTTCCACACGCGTTCGAAGTTCTTGTAGTGAAGTGAGAGTCCAGGCGTTGCCGAGCTTTTCTGGATCGTGGTGGGATCTGAAGATACGTTTCCGCTTGCAATATCAATCGCTTCATGTTTGATCCTTTCGTTAAGGGTTTCACTTGATCGCTAACAGTGATTTCGAATTAAGAGATTGGAGGAAGATATTTAGCAGCCTCCTGGAGGAAATTCATGAAAGAGAACCAATGACTTGCCAGTGAAGAGAGTCGATAGTATTTGACGATACTGATACGGACTGTGCAATATATTTTAAACATTTATTTATGAGGATATTGAGGATCTTGTTGACTAACAACCTTTAATATACATCCCTGTTTATTTTATACGTGCATAGGAATATAAACTCCAACAAAAATACCACTCAAACTTGAACGTTCAAATTTGTGTTGGACTTTTTTAACACAATGTACATTTTAAACCTACTACAGAATATGGAAAAGCTTGTGCGTCGTAGCATTTATACAAAATAAAACAATAGTAATTTGCTTAAACTTTGAAATGCCTCCACTGTTTTTGATGAAAGGTGTTTTAAAATTAAGAATATTTATGATGACAACACTTTCCTCTTAATTCACTGAAACTAATTACTTTTTCCTGGATAGATTTGCTAAAATTGTTTTTTTCCTCACATTTTTCCGAAGATTCATATTCAAAGAAAGGGTGGAAATGGCGGAGGGTGAGGTCGATAAAAACGGCCCAGTAAGAGCCATAACTTACCACCCATTTAATGCTTTCCCGCGCAAACGAACGGGAAAACATTAAAGCTCATCCCGCACCGATCGGTTTGACCGCTTGGCCTCACGAAAAACCGTTTCACGGAAACTGTCGTCGTCTGCCCGATTCCATCCGATGGCTGAAGGTAGGCGAGCGTTGGTGGAAAAAGCAGGACCGTATCCTAGCATCCACCGTTCTGGAAGCGATCGGGTGAGCAGGGATTATTAGATCTATCAGTGTTATTATCCAATATCTGCGCTTCAACTTCAGTAAAACTGGTCTCGTGATATCCACGACTCGAACTGCCAGTTTTAAGGGGATTTTTATTTTTTTAGTTTGCTCAACACGAATCTCGCAGGCGATCGGGCTGGCTATTCCGATGATGACCAACGATCGCTCCACCGGGGGGTACCGGAGTTGTCCTGGGAAGGAAATGTGGGGCACGATGGGGGAGGGAAAAGATATAAACGGGAACGAGAGAGTAAATGTTATTACCATTTCATTGTATCGTCCATTATTTATGATTTTATAAATGGAACAAAAAGCAATTGAAAATGGCAGCCGGCGGGAGGAAGAAAGGACGGGGCCGGGATTTTGGCGGGGTTCGCGATCTTACAATCTCGTCCCGTCCCGGGCCAACTTCTGCAGCAGCTTCAGCAGAAGCAGCAGCAGCAAATATCCGCACCACGGATAAATCATCCCGATCCGCGAATGCGCACAGCCGGAAACGAAATCGATATTTTATAAATGTATGAAATAACCCGCGCAGATGCACCGGCCCCAACCTCACGATTTCCCTCCCCCCGTTGGCCCATCGACTGGACGGTGGGGTCGAGATTTGCCAGCACGGAAGAGCTCGATACTGTGTGCATTTCGAGCATAACTTGCCGATCGCTCGAGAGGTGCAAGAAACGCAAGGGAAAAGAATGCGCTTAGTGGGGCGCATCGAAACCGATTTAAAGACCGCTAACAAACTCGGCACACAAAACGATGATCGCTTTCCCTCCCGATCGTGTATGTGTGTGTTATTTTTTTCCAATACGTTATTCGGGTCGGGATGAAGACAAGCAGGAAAAACAAAAATACTGAACGCCAGAAATGAAGGTTATCAGATTGCTTACGTTATCGATTACACCGATTCGCGCGATGTGTTAACGCCGAGACATGTGAAAGGACGATGCTGGGTTGGCTGTGTACATTTACACCCGCCCCTGCGTCCCCGTCGTTCCCCGCAGTCGAATGATTCCGGAGGGAAAAATAACGTATCACAATCGAGCACGTACGATCCAACGTGAATGCGGACAAATATGTGCGGCAGGAAGTTCACCACAGGCTAGTGGCAACTGTCCTCTGGCCACTGATCAATTTCTACCAACACATACACACACACTCACAAACGTGATCGATTGGCAGCACGGTGGCAACATAATTGTTTGCCCAGTGCGGGTCAAGTTAGAAAACACTCGCATAACCGCGGCGTCCTCGCGGGCTGCTCAAATGCACCGGAGTTTTTCCGCTTTTGTTTTTGCGTCCCTCGGGCAACTTTCATTCCTGCCCGGCAGGTGCCGATATGATAGCGCCGTCTTGTCGCGCCGATAAACTGCCCATCCCTCCCGTCCCCGTTCCATTTTTCCGATCAAATGGCGTTCGACGGAGCATAATTTTATCACATCGCGGCGTGCAATGTTTAATTGCTTTTTTCTCTCCTTACATGCATCGCTCACAATCTGTCCCTCTTTCTCTCTCTCCCTCTCCCCCTACTTGGCCTGCAGCAGCTGCGGATGGAGGAATGTAAGCCACCGTGGAGCAAACTAGCGGGAGATATAAATTAAAGATGAATCTGTATTTTTCTCGTCCCTATCGCCTGATACTTTTTTATGCGCTTTGCCTCACTCCTTTATTTCAATTGGCTTGCGTTTTATCGCGCGAACAACTGGAAAGTATTATTGACGGTCGCTATCTCGGGCACAGGAAAACACGCCCGGGAAGTCGATCGGTGCGGCTCGTATCACATTTCACCGTGACTTGTGATGGCATCCGCAGCGGGAGAGGAACTGGCGGAAAGGTGGTTAATTTAAAACATAAAATAATCGAAACAGTACTGCACCTTACAGATAAAAAAGCAAGGGGTGTACACTGGTGAGGTAGGAAGATACTGAAGTACTATCTAGTTACTTGTTTAAAGTTTCAATTTTTGCTGAGGAGATTTTTTTCAAATTGTAAATATTTATTAATTCAATTAATTCTTTGAAGAAACAGTAAAACTCGCTAAAAAATTTGTTAAATTTGTATTAAAACTTGCTAAAAAAATGGAGGCTCAAATTTAACCTCAAAGGTATTGTACGTCCCCAGTCGCTATGTAAAAGTAACAATTACTTGACAACTTTTTTCAAATTGGATATTTTTAACGTTATCTTCTAGTCGAATATTGGTACAGCGTCAAAGAATGGTTGGCGATTTTGTTTTCTCTAAATCATTTTTAATGTTTTATTAAAGCTCATCTGATTTATTTCTTTGAAAACTAGAATTTTTGAAAATCTTCAGACATCGTGTGAAAGCTCAAAAAAAAAATCTGCTGCTCAGCTAAAATAATCTTACTTTAAAATTATCGTTAAATATATTAAAATTTTAAAACAATTTCTCTATCTATCGCGTGTAACGCTATCAATCCAATCGACCGGGGATAATTGAGCTTACATGGCGAAAGGTGCATCGGCCTTCGACTGGTTCAGCGTTGATGCCACTCGGAAAATTCGATTCGAAAGTCCACATGATCATTTCTGCACTGCACAAGGACGGCGTGCGTTTCTAACTTTCCGATCGCTGGCCGATTCTCTACCGACCGATCAAGGAACGTTTTCTCATTGATTTGCTTTAATTGGGAATTTTGACGGTTATGATTAAGTTAGCGATTGTCCAAAGTGACAGCTGTCAATCAGGGTGGCTCGACGGGAGGGTTCGGTTTAGTTTTTGTTTTCCTATGCCGGGAGCTGGAGCATGGATCCCGAACGCCCAACCACGCACATGAATACATAGGAAAATGCGCCGACGGAAAAGAAAAGACGAAACGTCGGTCGATCGGTCGGTCTAGTTCTAAGGAAGGGTGGGCGTTGCAATCGATTGAGCCAACACAACGCGGTACAAACGGTCCGCAAACTCCACCAACCCTTCCGAGTCTCAAAAAAGCCACCGCTTTTCACTTTTTCAGATGGGAGCAGCAATTACAGGGTTTTCAAAATCAATATCTCACACGTCAATCACGTCGCATGGAGGTTGTTCGGTGTATTTGTTTGTGCTGCTTATTGCTGTGTTTTTTTTCAACTCATCCCATTTTCCTTGCCGTGAGAGCCAATGCTCCATGGCTTGAAGTCGAGAGGCATCGGGAGCTGCATGGAGTAGCCTAATCTCTGCCAAAAGGTTCCTATAAAAAAGCCGTGTGCTTCCGCGCAGCTCAATTGGTTTATTTGCGCTCCCCGATCAAGGGATTCGCCCGAAGGAAACCGGAGGGTAGAGGGAAAGTGATTTTTATCAACGACGACGTCTGTTCGGTCGGGCTCATTCAAATGTTGCGCGTTCCGGTTGGACGTCGGGATGAGGATTTTTAATTAAACCGAAAACACCGAAACGATGCCAAACGAAGGGTAAAATTCCTTCCCGTAGGACGGAAGGATCATGCGGTGTTGCACACGCAAGCCTTCCATGCAACCACCCTGCCCTCCCCTTTCCTACCCAATACACTCCGTACACAATGGGGTTCGCTTTCGATTGGTTCGGTCTGATTTGTAGTCGTTGGCGCGTTTGCGTGTTCCATATTGATTCACAATTCAGCTCACAAAACACCGACCGGCTGGCGGTTGGAAGCTGGAAGCTGCGGGACCCAACTGTTCATCATCAAAGACAGTCGACGTCGTCGTCTTCGTCGTCGTCCTCGTCGTCGCCGTCTTCTGATTGACTGACATGCGAACGGGAGTTTTGCCAGGCTCGGTTCGAGGTTGTGAGGAAAAGCGAGCTTTCGGATATTTTGTACAAATGGTGCACGGGGAATGGGATCGCTACCTCATTTCCTGCCGATCAGGAGTCTGCAAATCATCGCCTCGAAACACCGACCGTCGGTTTGAATGCTGCCTCGATGCTCAAGTGAAAGAAGTAATGCCAGCGCGAGTGTGAGAAAGGTCCTGTCGCTTCGGTTGTTTGAAAGAAGAGAAAAAAACCTTCCGTGCTTCTCAAGAAGTGCATTCAAACGGGCTCCAACCCCCACCCCAACGATCACCACCAACAGGTAGCAGTGACTTCGTCTCCATTCGATTATCGTTACTGTGTCCTCGGTGGCAAACGATTCTCATTCCGTCGCATACCGATCTTTCTCGTTGCGTTGAGAATCAACCGAAGACGAAGACGACGACGACGACGACGACGTGTTGTCGAGACCCCTCTCGTGCCCACTTCACACACTTCCACCCCTCCACGGAAGGCAGCATCCCACCTCCCCCGTCAAAGGAGGTAAAATTTCGGAGGAAAAACCGAATAAATTAACTCGATTCACTTAATTGGCTTCAATTTAATGCTCTTAACCTGCCCGACGCCGTTCGGTGGCGAGCGGCCGGCTGGCAAGCGAAAGGTGCAAGAACGATCTCGAACAGCGGTGACAGAAGCAAGGGCAGCACAAAAAGCTTTGAAAGGGGGGAAATAAAATACCGAAAACGAAAACCAATACTAATCAATTTGAAATATTTCCCCCGCACATCACGCCCGAGACCTGGTTTGATCCTGGTTTATTTCAATTCCCCGGGTATTCCTTCCCCACGGGCCACACGCAGCAGCCCTCCCAGCTCCGCGGGTACGGGAAGGAAAAGTGATGACACTCGGGCGGGCCCCAAAGGAAATGCCAAAAAAGCGATCCTCACACTTTTACTTCCAACTCGCTTGGGTTCGTTTCGTTTCCCCTCGTTTAAGTTCTTTGGTATGTTTCTAAGAAGTTGTATCTTTAGTAGAGCATGTGTGTTTGTGTTTGTGTTTGCTGTCCGCTAATGACATCCGTTTTAATTATCCTTTTCTCACCGAGTCACCATTTTCGGCGATGTCAACGGAAGTTGTAATGCCCAATGGGGATCTAGTCTTGAATAAGATCGTTTAAATATTTTGTCCAGGAAAACATAACAGGTATTGTGCAATTTATCTTAATACAATAGAATTTGGCCAACGTAATAATTGAATAAGCATAAATTTGAATTCGTGTTTTTTTTTAACATGACATTATCAGTTTAAACGAGATCAAAATAGATAATTCATATTCAACTCCATTTATTAGACGAATTAAAACATACATTGCAATTGACGATACACATTTCAGGCGACGTTTCTGTTGTGCCTTTGCGCATAAAAAATTAGGTCAACTGCATTGCACGACCCCATGATCATAAAGAGCCGCATTACAACATTGCATGCAAAAAAGCAAGACAAGTAAAATCCCGTCCCAGACTGACCATGAAGATGTTACAGAAATATGGACCGGTTTCCTCCCCTCAAAACCCGCTACTCTTTCACCAACCGCACACAACTGAAGCATGTGTGAAAGAGTGAGAAGAACGACCCCAAACGGAAGAAGCAATACTGAACCGTGTTATTATATTTTATGGCATGTTTTGGTTGTTCGGGTTTCGGTTGGGCCGTTCCCTCGGCCGCCTCTGCCGATGGGGGAAGCCGTTTTGTTTGCACCCGAACGGGTTACACGTGCATTTCTGTGTTTTCAGTTTTGCTACATTCAATTGTTTACTGCCGAGGGCTGCCTTTTTGTTTCCGCCCGACCCGGGGCTGTTTTCCTTCATCCGACGCGGAGGGGAGGGGGAGAAACAACACACAGAGGGCCAAGATGTAGGAGAAAAAAGAAACACATAACAACAAACGATATCTGTAGCACTTGCGAGGCATCGTTGCATTCGTCGTCGTCGTGCTCCTCGGATGGGTTCTGATTGTTTTCCCTGCCCCGCACGACACAACCGCTTTGTGATAGCGAACAGGATTGTCCGCTTTTCCATTCGGATTCGTTTTGTCGTTCTCGGTGCCAGTTGCAGTTCTTTTGTGTCTTCCGCCACCGCAAAAGCCGCGACTCCTGAGCTGGAGCACTACCTTTTGTTTATTTTTTTTGCTGTTCTCAGTTGAACCCTTTTTCCCCGGGAAACCGAAACGGGGAAACCGGGATCTCCCTGGCCAATCGTTTTCAGTTCGTGAGGGCGAGCAGCATTCTACCGAGCGGGAAAACTTTTACCAACTGCTTTCCAGCTGTTTATACCAGGGGTAGGGAGAGGGGCTTCGGGAAGGGACCAGAAGTTCGGGCAGCGATTAAAAGAAATTTATTTTCCCATCATCCCAAAGGCGGCACTGAACTGAGCCCGAACCGAGGGGCCCTTCAAAACTCGGTAGAACAAACGATCGACCCCGGAAAGAATGGGTTCCTAAGGCCAGAGGGAGGGGGAGTGGAAATTCGTTACTTTTCGGAGTGTGGTTACACGTTTGGGCCCCAGCGAGATGTATTGATCTGACGCGGGAACGAAAATTGATGAAAGGATACGAGCAGCGATCGAGCTGGAGAATGGAGAAGAAGAACCCCCTTCTGGCTTCCTTCTGGACAGAGATTCCACGAGAGGTCGCGCTGAAGTTGCTACTTCGCGGTGTTCTTTGGTAGTTTTCGCATTGCATTTTTCTAACCTCAGCACGGTTCCAGCTGAC